>JAWQUT010000818.1:3296-39831 GCA_033807755.1 Ellobium chinense
TAGGTAGGTAGGTAGGTAGGTAGGTAGGTAGGTAGGTGGGTGGCTTGTGGCTGGGTGGCTGGGTAAAAAGAGAATATCAATAAATATTTTAAAAATAATTTTTGGGTTCAAACAGTCAACTCCTATCCGTTAGCACCGAGGCTCTACAAAAATGTCCAGTTACGGTGATACCAAAGTTAGGCCCTTCCCCCTTCCACAAATTGAGATCCTAAGACCGCATGGTATCTATGTTGGTTATATGACAGTGACACATGCACTAAATGTTTATAAATGGATTATCTAAGGCCTCATGCGCAGACCTGCCACTACCATTCTCTACCGATTATCAGTGGTATGTGACATTCATTCATTCAAGTGCTAATCTACATTCCAAGCCTGCGTTTATCAGTTTTCTAAGATACAGTACAAACCGTAGGCAGCTTACACAAGTAGAATATCTTTAATTGCAAATCCTTGGGAGCATATAAAAACGTGGCGAGTAAAACTTGCGATTATCCAGTTTCCTTTATTAGTGTAGGCTATAGGAATATTCAGTACCTATTATCTGAAAAAATGTCGCAGTGTTGCAGAGTTGGACCCAAGTGGTGTCAGCTACATTATAATCTTTACTGAATATGACCAAAGCTTGACAGTCCCCCTCCCCACACCCCATAGGTCACTCTTCAACACCCCCCACCCCCACTCCAGCTCTCCAAGTTCAGGCCATGTCGCGATCCGTTGAGATGTTTAGCTCATAAAATACAGGCACATCATTATACTTACATATTCGGTTGCGTGTAAAAGTGTACTATCTTTATTCATAATGTCATACCGAGATATTGCACTTACACTCTAGACAAGTCTAAAGACGCTGTAGATCTCTATATTATGGTTCAAGCAGTCGACATTTCACATTCCATGTTAGTCAGTAATGTATAACAGTGCACTGCACATTTCAGACAGGATCTGTAGGCTATAGAATATTTAGCATCTCTTATCTGAAGAAGGTTGCGATATTGTGGAGATTATACTCAAATAGTGCTGCCTATAATATTATAAGCCCTAACTGAATGTGACCAAAGCACTCTCCACCTCCCCTCCCCTCCCAGCTCTCTCAAATCAGCCCATGTCACTATAATCTGCTAAATCTGTTGATTATGCTTAGCTCATATAAAATAAGCTCATACATACATATTCGGTTGCATGTGAAAGTGGACTATCTTTATTGATAACATCAGGTTGAAGTATTGCATTTACACTCTGGGAGAGTGCAAAGACGTGGTAAATCTACCTTTTATGGCCCAAGCAATCGATATTGTACATTCCAGGTTAGAAATGTAGAACGGTGCACTGCACATCTTGTTATAGGATCTGGCTGCAAGAAGTAGTGTCAATAAAGCGCTAATTTCTAGAGCCATGTGAGAGCTTGCGTACTAACAATGGGACCTCTTATCATTGTCAGAATGACAATAATATATTGGTGCTGAATGCATCCTTGGTAGTGTTCAATGTACAGAGTTAGTGTAATTCTTACAATGATTAGAGATCCCCTTGTTAATGCTCAAGCTCTCAGTAAACAGAAACTGAACTTGTAGAGAGTGCAAAGATTGTGTCACAACATTCCATTTTGAGTCTTAGTATAAATCTGTAACAAACAGATTTATCAAAGTGGCACTGAGGAAACATTTGAAATAAACAAATTCATTTGCAAATTCTGATATGTTAGGGGCGGGCGGGAGCGGGAGATTCGTATGCATAGGTTCTTTCTGTGAATTTCTTTCCTTCAATCGTCATAGGTTCAGTAATAATTGTTTGGTTCTCGACTCGTGAAATAGTTAAACAATGCCATTACAGTGTTATACATTTTATTCATAATACAGATTCATCATACACAATATACATTATACATATAGATAAACAATATATATATTTCATAACAAAGTCATTGCTGGTCGCCACTGTGCGATGTCCTGGTCCTCTCAGTTCAAAAACCAGATTCTCATTGACACCTGAATTGAATAAGGAAAAAAAGAGTGAAATGTCTTATCCCAGGACCTCACAGCGCAAACCGTCAAACTCAGGAGTTGATCTCACACATCTTACGAGTCTTGAGATAGTGAGAATAACTCACACGCCGCACGGCCACGCTACCCCCAGACAGGCAGGCCGGCAGACAGGCAGGCAGGCAGGCCGGCAGACAGGCAGGCAGGCAGGCAGGCAGGCAAGACAGGCAGGCAGGCAGGCAAGCAGGCAGACAGGCAGGCAGGCAGACAGACAGACAGACATACAGACAGACAGACAGGCAGGCAGGTAGACAGACAGAAAGATAGACAGACAGACAGACGAAGTCACTCTCAAAGCTGTCGCAAGCAACTAAAAGCCAAACTCGAGCATTCACATCCTTGACCTTCCTGACTTCATTTAATCTTCGAACTGAAAATCAATTCAGATCTAGACCACCAGANGTGTCATAAATTCCATTTTGAGTCTTAGCATAAATCTGTAACAAACAGATTTATCAAAGTGGCAGTTGGGAAACATTTGAAATAAATAAATTAATTTGCAAATTCTGATCTGTTATGGGCGGGGTGGGAGCGGGAGATTGGTATCCATAGGTTCTTTCTATGAATTTCTTTCCTTTTCAATCATCATAGGTTCAGTATTAATGGTTTAATTCTCGACTCGTGAAATAAAATAGAAATAGAATTTTTATTTATTTCGTAGGAAAATTGTTAAACAATGCCATTAGAGTGTTATAAATGTCATTCATAATACAGGTTCATTATACACAATATACATTATATATATATCTATATACACAATATTACAAATGAAATTCATAACAAAGTCATTGCTGGTCGCCACTGTGCTATGTGCTGGTCCCCTCAGCTCAAAAACCAGGTTCTCATTGACATCTGAATTGAGAGTAAGGAAAAAAAGAGTGAAATGTCTTTTCCCGGACCTCACAGCGCAAACCATCCAACTCGGGAATCGATCTCATACATCTTAAAAATTAAGCGTCTTGAGAGGGCAATGCTACCTCCAGACAGGCAGGCAGGAAGACAGGCAGGCAGGCAGGCAGGTAGTTAGGTAGGCAGGCAGGCATGCAGGCAGGCAGGCAGGCAGGCAGGCAGGCAGATAGGTAGGCAGGCAGGTAGGCAGGCAGGCAGGCAGGCACGCAGGCAGGCAGGCAGGCAGGCAGGCAGGCAGGCAGACAGACAGACAGGCAACAGACAGGCATGCAGGCAGGTATTTGTGGTCGATAGACCACGCCGTTATCTGTTAATATGCCTGGCTCATAAAGTATAAGCACATTGACATCGATGTACGTACATTATAATTTATTTGGTCGCATGTAATATATGAACTAACATAAATTATATTTGGTTGCATGTAAAGTTGTACTATCTTTACTGATAACAATAGGTTGAGATATTGCACTTTCGCTCTAGACAAGTGCAAAATCGTGGCCGATCTCTCCCTCTGGTGCATGTATCTTTTATGGCTCAGTCATAACTCATAATTTATTCTGCAATTTAGAGATTACAATAACTGTCAAACCGAAACATTTTCACTAACAAGCATTTCTGCTTAGCTTCATATTTAGTCTATTTCTTAAAATATTTTAATCTAATTTCGCAAATAAAAACACAGAAAAAAACAACAACACCTCTATTCGCGTGTGGCGGCACATAATAAATTGTTACGAGGCGGGACAGATTGCGACGGCGAAATTTTACAGCTTGTCTCATCACAACGGCACAAGTTATCCCGATCGGGAGCTGTCCTCGCCCTCCGCCTCAACTCTTCCCTCTCTGCTCGTGAATAGTATAAACGAGCATTATCACACTCCCAACTCAGATACTGAAATACACTCTTTGCTTCACGCTAACATTCATTCCTGAACACTTGTAATCATACCTGAGTAATGGTCTCAACGTATCCATACAGCCTGACAAGTGAACGTTCAATTTGCAAATACGCCGAGTATTTAATTAACATAAATTTCATTTTCAAATTGTATACAGGATAGTCATGTAGACGTTACTGACGCTCATTTTGAAGTTTTACTGTTTTTTTTTGACATTTGCATACGTAAAGGGCGTAATCCACCGTAAAATTTTCGACTTACTAGTTAGGTAGGCCTGTCGGCTGTACCTCCCAGGCTAATTAGGCTGATGAGGGTGGGAGGTACAGCCGACACGTCTACCTAACTAGTAAGTCTAAAAATTTACGATGGATTACTATCTTATAATAATTTATATTCCGATTTTAGTCGGTATAATAGTGATACGATTTTCTTTCTTTCTTATGAGAAATTTATGTTTTCCAGAATGATCTGCATAAGAAACAACAACAACAACAACAACAACAAAAAAGGGCAGCTGGCACTGTTAAACAGGAGCGTGACAAACTGGAGATTGTGTAAAGCAGTGGTTAAGAGGGCATAACTGTGACTCCCATACAAGAGAATTTACGCATATACGATGGGTCTCTTATTATCGTAAGAATAACAAAAAGTCTGCATAATGAACGCTCCTAAGAGTGTATTCAGTACAGGTGCATTAATGTAATTCTTACGATGCTAAGAGATCCCTTTCATTAATACGTAAATTCTCAAATACTTCCGCAACATAAAGGCTCTTCCTAATGTAACCGGGTGGAAAGGCAATACAGTATAGTATTCTTTCTCTTATATTTAAGGGGGAGGAAGGTGAGCTTAGTCTGATAATTTTTTCAGATGTTACATATTATTTTAAGGAAGTGTGTCACCAGGGATTTTACCAAATTACCGTAAATGATCAATTTTGAGAAGAATGGCCGAAAAAATCTACTCTAGAAAATTTCTGTCCCTGCCGGGGATCGAACCAGGGTCTCTCAGCTTGCAAGTCTGAACGTGTTACCACTACACTACAGGGACGCTAACTTCACAGCAATTTAATTCTTAAATACCTACTGCCTGAATCGGTCCCTAACTTCCACGTGAGAGCCTAGTGTTCACCCGTGAGCCAAAAACACTTCCCGACTGCTCACTCTAAGACAGTCAACTTGAATACTTTCATTACCATAGCCCTACTTAAAAATTCCGAAAAGTTTTGTTCCTTGGATTTCTAACATTCTGGATATCACATCTTTCTAGAACTTGTATTACACCCTAAAGAGCTTAAGGTTACAGAAGTCTAATCAGATTTCCCTCTTTGAGCCAGTAAACTGTTTTCTCTACTGTCACTTGCAAGAAATTCCACAATCTCTAGGTCTTCTTTAATAGTTTACAGCATTCAATGAGCTTATTAAAAATGATGTTTAATATATATATAGGTCTTTCATTTCGTTTTCGAGCTACGAGCCGACACATCGAAAGGTGTGGTGTAAACACGCTAACTAGTTTCCCTAACGACATGTGCTTCGCACAGAAGGCCACACCGAAACCGAAGTGAATGACCCAAACTCCAGGTTTAGTTTACAAAATCAGGAGAGAATACAAATCTAGTTCCCATTCTCCACAGATTTTTTACTGTCTTCCTAACGCATATGACAACATGCTATTTTCATCCAATTAGAAGTCTGTAACCTTAATCCGGAGGNGGGGGGGGGGGTATAAATGGTGATCAGGTCCACTCTAATTGTACCCAGTGTCAGAATTATCACACGACATTAGCACGGTGCAAACATTTATGTCTTTACTTTGTAGGCAGTGACCCCAGCTTTTATGTCCGCTCTTTTTCTTTGTTAATCACATAAAACTGATCTCTTAAAGTCTGCAACGTCACGACACGATATTTTAGAATTTGCGCATTAACGATAGGATCTCGTACTACCGTAAGAATAACAATTTTTGCAGGTTGAACGCTACTAAAGGTGCATTCAGTATCGATGAGCTAATGCCATTCTTACGATGGTAAGAGATATCATCAATGACGCGAAAGCTCTCAGTTAACGTCATAGTTAGAGGTCTTCATACGTCACGATCTGGCCTGTTGTGCCTTTCTGGACATGGCAGTTTCGTTGGCAGTTAACTGTACGTCAACGAGCGAGTTTCGATATCTCCATCTCTTTCTTGTTCTCTCACTCTTGCTCTCCCCTTCTGTCGTGTCCAGAGCGCCCATGGTCCCGTAGTGTCCTTGACAAGAGCTAATTTCCGGTGTCATGGCCAGAAATCGAAATTGCAGGCAGCGCATCGTCACCGCATGACCGGAAGTGTAACCTCGTTGCTCGTGAGCCGGGATACCGTCTTCTTCTATAAAAACTGCCTACTGTTGTGATCACTGGATTTTCGCTTCACTGACGGAGAGATGGTGAGAGTGAGAGAGACAGGCGAGTGTACAAATGTTTTTAGTAATCGAGAAAAAATGTTGCATGTGTTTTATAATATGTAATGAAGGAAGAGGTCATAGTAGACCACAACTGTCAGTTCACTGAGAATGTGCTTCGAAAACAGCTTTAGTAATTTTTACATCTCTTAGAATACATGGGGAGAAAAGCGTTTATGGCAAAAACAAAGAAGAAACAGTATAAATCTTTGTAGCTGCAATTTTGGCTGGAAAATATTGACTCAGTTTAATTTGTTTCACCTGTCAACAGGTTTTTGTTTTTTTTATCTCATAAACAACATGGTCTCCTTATTAAAAATACTTCTCTCTCTCTCTCTCTCTCTCTCTCTCTCTCTCTCTCTCTCTCTCTCTGTGTCTCGTTCGCTCGCTCTCTATCTAAATATACCTCACATTATATCTGTCATTTCTTGTTGTTTTTCTTCTTCATTTCTCTTAATAATAAACAAATCATTCAAGAAAGGGTATCAGTCATCGTATTCATAAGTGTGCGACTATAAGCTACTAAAACACCATAGATTTAGTCACTCCATTCCTACCCCGTAACTCACCGAGCGAACGCAGGTAACATCACACGCAAAGGACATCAAACGACATGGGCTATAACGCGACTGCGCCCGCCCAGGTATTCGTGCCGCTTCAGGTATGCCAGTTTGTATGACTAAACCCTGGTGCGACCAGATTGGAACGGCAACACGAAGGGTCTGAACGAGCCGGGGTTTTCTTTTTACGGACCCACTTGAGTTGACAGAGCGAGAGACCCACGTCTTAGCGCTGTTGTGTGCGGTGTGTTAGGATTTTAGAGTGGCGAAAAGTTGAATGTGTTGTTCTGGTCTTCAGAGCTTCTTCTAGTCAATCTTAGACATTCGTAGCCCGGAGCCGCTCCATTTCCGTAAAACATCTGAGGCGCGTTACAGTTTTTCTTTTCATCTTGATGTGCAGCTGCACCAGGCTAATTATTAGGTTTCAACAGGCTGTGCAGTGTTGATCGATTTTTCAGAGCATCTGCGGGAAGTGTTAAGTCCGTGTTATGCATTAAGAGATTTTAAGATCTTTAGATAGAGAGGAAATGCCTTAAATTATTACCGCTGTAGTGTATCAGAACTGATCTAAGTGGTGGTGATTCTAGCAAGATTTGACTTACCAGATATATTCAGCGTCAAATTTATTACGGATTGCTCGAAATAGCGGAGATAACAACATATTATTTCAGTGGTGAAATGTGGCAAAATCATCTTGCATAAAACAAGGATTGTAGAAAAGACAAGCGTTCTTTACTGAGTAGAACATTAAGTAATCGCTCTGTGTTTGCAGTGGGGACATTGTTCTTAAGCAGTAGAGCTGTGCATCGTAAGTGCACAGCTGCGGTTTCGACAAAGAGACCCGGGTGCAACATCTGTATCCAAACGTGCAGCGCAATGAATTGAACGTCCGTGCTTGTCTACTGTATCAGGAAAGAGTTATCAGCGCAGGAAGTAGCGCAACAGACTGTGAGCAAAATTATATAGATCGCTGGTTAGAGGCACAGTCAGTCTGCCTCCGACTGGAAAATAGCTGAGATGTTCGCTTGAGGAAACTAGTCGTCTTGAATCGAGTTAAATTCTTTTTGATAACAAGACCATTTGTTGGTGAGTAAAATTAGCTGGTTGTGTTGTTTGTTGATGATGTCATGTTAGTGTTCAACAGTGTTCATTTTCATCTTTGTCTCTGTTGTCGGAAACATTGCTCTCATTATCTTTGGCAATACATAAGTAATTGTTATTTTGTCATCGTCATGATCCTTTCTCTATCTTACCCATAATTATCACACAAGTCTTTAATAGAGAACTGAATGACAATAGGAGCGTGTAAACTATACAAGTGGAAAGTATAAGGATAATCTACATTAAAAGAAATCAATCATCATCGCTGATATCATCATCATATCGGAGCGATTAACATTATCTTAGCGGTCAACAAAAGTGTCATTCAAATGCCTTTTCCAAAAATTGTGTTTCAGTGAAACGATATAGGCTATAGAATTAAAAATTTTTAATCCAGGAAACAAGAAAATTCTCATTAATACATCATCAGCATCATCATTTTCATTCCAAAGTAGATTAATATTTTAAACTCTGCTTCAGCCCTGTATGGATCAACTGTTAAAGAAAAATCATCATCGTCATCATCATCATCATTACCACCATCATTATTTTCAAAAATAAGAAAAAAACTCTCAAAACTGTGGCATGAAAAATTTAATAAACGTTCCAAATTTTCTGACCTGTATCCTTCATCACCATCATCATCATTATCGTCATCATTTGGAACGAAGATTAAGAAACATAAAAGTTCTGTCCATACCAGCAAACAGAAGAATTAACCCTGTAAGTCCCAAGAGTAGTAATGTTACTACAGTGACACGGCCGGTTCTTTTAGATGTTTTGAACAAATCTTTTCAATATAACTTTGATACTGTCTGTATAGACTATTTATTGTTATGTAGTAATATGTGCCATTCTACTCTGCTTCTTCGAGGAGTCATGTCTACATATCACTTGTTATGGAAACACCAAGCTTATGTGCCAGATATGGCACAGTGGGTCTTTGAGGGTTAAGAAATTTGGTTTAATATTTAAAATATACTGATCATAAAGATATTATAAAAAGAATATGAATTTTCTGATCTTAAGTGATCTCTCATCAGGTAAATACTTACTGAAAAAAAAATACCATCATCATCATCATCATCATCATCATTATCATCATCTTTCCTTTGATCATCGTCAAACCGCCCAATTTCTGCAACTTTCTTGGACAGCAGTTCAAAAAGTCTACCAGTGTGACAGTGCGTCTGTCCTTTCCAACGTCCCCTCTACTTCTTTTACCCTACCAAATCCAATTTTAGAGTCTGCGATCCATCGCCTTGTTGATACCAAACATGCTGATGTTTGGGCTTTATTTACTGTGCACCATAGCGGTTGCCCTATTCACAGACAATCTACAGCCTAGATCTTCCCAAATCCATAATAATACTTTTAGTCAACCCTCCACCAGCCTGTCATTCTATATCCATATTTTGAATTAGCCCTCCCTCCCCTTGATCTTACTTGAACATAAGCCAGCACCACTGAACATAAGTAATGTTGAAGCATACAAGACCCTAGACCAACAGTGCTATCAGGACCGTAATTAGGGCGACCATCGTAGACCCCAAAGGGAAGGTTGAAGTGGGTGCCCTTTATCAACGGTTCACGGTGTTTGACTTCCATCCGAGAGCAGTGAGTCCATTATCTAAAGTAAACTCTAGGACCCAATCGGTTTGAAGGGGTGAACTGGCTGGACTCCATCGTTCATTCACAGTCGTATGGGGGAAACGGTTATAAAAGTAAAAATACCGTTTGTGTGGAAGTTAAACACTGTGGGGTGGTGTTGGTCAAAGGTTTCGTGGATTGGGAGAAACTGGAGGNGGGGGGGGGGGGGAGAGAGAAAGAGAGATGGAGAGAGAGAGAGAGAGAGAGAGAAGAGGAAAAGGGGAAAGTCAGTTTTGACCACATTTGTTGGAGCAATCCAAAAGATGCCTAAAGCTGCAGATCTGTGTTTGAGACGCAAGATGTTAAACTTCTGGAAGCGATAAAATATATGAGATTGTGATATGATTATATCCAGTACATGGGTTTTATCGTCCATCATCCTTTCCCGTCCGAATAGAGCAACTGCCCTAGAGCACAGTAAATATAACCAGAGATTCATTCATTCATTCATTCATTCATTCATTCATTCATTCATTCATTCATTCATTCTTTCTTTCATTCGTCCTTTCTCTAATCTGCGTCAAAACGATGTGACAGAAGGATGATTTTCTGAAGGACAAACCCTAGTATTCCAATCGTAGATGATCCATTTTTGACAGAAGGATGATTTTCTGAAGAACACACCATAGTATTCCAATCGTAGATGATCCACTTTTCTCACTTAGTTGATTCATTATTGTTCTCTTATACCGGCGCTTTCATTGTTAAAACTGATACGTATATATCATAGACTTGAAATAAAAACATAGCTTGTTCTTGAGAAAAAGAGAGAGAGAGAGAGAGAGAAGAGAGGGAGAGAGACAGAGAGAGAGAAAGGTGGAGAAGGAGAGAGGGGGAGGAGAGAGAGGAGAGAGAGAGAGGGAGAGAGACAGACAGAGAGAGAAAAGTGGAGAAGGAGAGAGAGAGAGCGAGAGAGAGAGAGAGAGAGAGAGAGAGAGAGAGAAAGGCATACATAAGAGTGAAAGTATGTTCCTGAAACTACTGTTAATTCCCATCCGCACCTCAATCCATACTTTCTAATCTACATCAACCAACCTTTCCTGTGAAGTTTTATGCAGATTGGTTCGTTTCTCTTTGAGTAAACCAGTGACGAAACTAAGCAACAAACAAACAAATAAACATAACCAAAACCCGGAAGAAAAACATAATTAACTTTTTTTTAGCAGAGAAAACAAACAACACCAGCATGAATATTCCCCTTAAATTATGTTTTTCAATCGCAAGCCAACCTGCCCCAAATTAGCATTTATATTGCGATCGTGTTTCCGTGTTGGGCTTATGTAAACATCCCGTTTCCATGAAGTATCAGGTTATTGTTTATGTAGATAAGCATTCGGTAGTTTTTGTTGCTATGGTTTTTATCAGGGTGATTAAATTTTGTGATGGAGATAAATTATAACAGAAAGGCACAAAAAAAAAATGACGGACAAAAAAAGAATTAATCAAGGAAGGAAAAGAGAGGGAGAGAAAAGAAAATTAAATAGGAATACAAAAATAATTATAGATTGATGAGGGGAAGGGAGGGAGGGAGAGAGAGAGAGAGAGAGAGAGAGAGAGAGAGAGAGAGAGAGAGAGAGAGAGAGAGAGAGAGAGAGAGAGATGGATTTCGAAAGAGACAGAAAATAGAGGAAGCAAGGAAGGAAGGAAGAAAGAAAGAAAAAGAAAGAGGGAAGAAATGAAGGAAGGAAAGAAGAAAGAAAGAAGGGAAGGAAGGAAAGAAAGAAAGAAGGAAGAGAAAGGTAGGTCGGAAGGCAATCAACATATAAATAATGTTGTGAGCCGTTAACTTTAAAAGCACTGACAGAATTTGACTCGAACCTGGTGAAGCTGGCATAAAGTTGACCGCCCTTGTAGTTTATTGTGTCTTGTGCCTAAAGTTGACTGCCCTGGTTTATTGTGTTTTGAGCCTAAATATTGACCTGTCATCCGCCCGCGTTGTCTATAGTGTAGACTTGTCGACGACCGTAAATTGAAACCTGGGGCTTTTCGGACAGACAGCTTTTAACCATAGGGGCTATTGTGCCTTTATATCAGGAGCGTTGCCCGCCAGCCTCCTTTTGTGATAGGCAGGCTCGGGTCCTTTGTGACAGTTCCTGTTACTAGCACCCTTTTCCTGTTGTTCATTTTCTCCCTGGTTTATTACACGAAGTTTAACATTAATTTGTACCATAAGAATATCACTAGTATAATAGAGAGCTTTTGACATTAGTGCAATGATAATACTATTAGTGGTAATAGAGAGATTTCGACATTAATGTAATAAGAATAGTGCAAGTGATAATAGAGAGATTTTACTTTCATGTTCCGATCTCTCATGAACCGTTATGGCAGAGGTGGGCATTCGCGTATGGCATTTCCCAGGCGTTAAGATCATATTGCACATTATGAGGTTGATGTGAAATTCACAGCTGATAAGACTAGAACACCAGGAAATGTCATAATTATATTATGTGCAGGCCTACCTCTATCGTTATGATCACTAAGGGGGACGGACGGACACACACACACACACACACACACACACACACACACACACACACACACACACACACACACACACACACACACATACACACACTCACTCACTCTCTCTCTCTAATATACATAGCTAGGCCGAAGTCTCCACTCCCCTAGCCTTAAGAGCATGGATGTCGCGATCGAATGAGGACCTGTAATTCTAAGTACTGTAAAATAATGTCCTAGTAGCATAGAATAGACAAAAGAATGTTATCTGAAATGAAATTATTGGTCAGGGCTAAGTTACCCTGGGTATTGTAGATAGACAGGCTATCTGGCTTGGGCTTTTAATCATCATATGTTGTTCACTGATCCTCATAGTTTATACTGTTGTCGTTGTATATTGCCTGCACATCTATATTAATAAAACGCTTCAGCCAAATTTGTGTCACAGATTTCTTGAGAACTACGTAACGTAAAAACATGCGGTTTTCACCTAAATTCGTANTCACACACACACACATTCACACACACACATACACACACACATACACACACATTCACACACACACACACATACTCACACACACACACACGCACACACTCACACACACACACACACATACACACACACACATACTCACACACACACACATACACGCACACACTCACACACACGCACACACACACACACACAGACACACACACACACACACTCTCTCTCTGTAATATACATAGCTAGGCCGAAGTCTCCACTCACCTAGCCCTAAGAACATGGATGTCGCGATCGAAGGAGGACCTGTAATTTTAAGTACTGTAAAATAATGTCTTAGTATCATAGAATAGACAAAAGGATGTTACCTGAAATGAAATTATTGGTCAGGGCTAAGTTACTCTGGGTATTGTGGTTAGACAAGATATCTGGCTTGTGCTTTTAATCATCATATATTGTTCACTGATCCTCATAGTTTATACTGTTGTCGTTGTATATTGCCTGCACATCTATATTAATAAAACGCTTCAGCCAAATTTGTATCATAGATTTCTTGAGAACTACGTAACGTAAAAACATGCGGTTTTCACCTAAATTCGTAGAAAAATACACAAAAGGTAACTATACACATCAGTCCTCTTTATTTTTTTTACCTTTTAAAAAAAAACCCAAGAATGTGTATAGCAACGAAATACTATCTCCGATAGATCTTTTCAAATCGCCCGATTCACCAATCGTCCAACTTTTTCACGGAGTCTAATGCATTCGTCTATGATGCCTTTCGGTGCGCTAGGTATTCTTTCGCCGCTGGTGCGTTGCCTGCCTGCCCATTTGTAAAATGGGGTGTTAGTCTTGTATTATATAAAGGGGCTGAACTGTGCACATGATACAGATCTAGACTGAAATTTATAAACTCAGCAAGTCTTTTTAAGTGCATTGTTTGATGTGTATTTTGTAGGAAATGTATATATAAATCACATTTGAAAGTAGCCTGTTTGTAATTTATATTATTTGTATTCTTTGAAGGTCTATGCACTCCTGCTCTTTGTTTTCTTTGTCTTTGTAAACACTCGTGCAAGGGTAAACGTGAGTGCTGTGCATGGCATTTCATTGTTATCAGTTCAAGACTGCGTTCTGGCGAACTGAATCTCTGTCAAAATGTCATGAATTGTGTGTGAGTTCTCGAAGATCCGGGTGGGTGTTGGCTAGATGAGTAATTGGTGGATGAGTGAAAATCAAGTGCATAAGGAACAAGGTCTTTGCAGTGTATTGTGTTCATGTATACTGGATACTGTCTTGTGAAATGAAAAAATGATGACTGTTGGCCCATGGCCTAATAAAAGTTTTGAACTTGAATTTGTTAAAATGTCAAATCCTGCACCTAAAACCAGGCAGGTTTTTTGCGTACATGCATGCAAAAAGTAGAGATTCAACTGTTCTTTCAAAATGGCATGGATCAGAGAAAATGTCAAGCACGTCCCACTATAACATAACAATTCTTGTCGTTTTCAAAAGGGAGCACGTAACGACGGTCTGGGTAGGCAAACTTCCCTTATCAGCAAAATGGGGTCCATTTGATCTCTTTTTACAGCCCCCTTCATTCTAAGGCAACTGGCTGGTGTTTATTTCGTCTCCGCCCTTAATTATGGCTCTTGTAGATAGACGGCCATGTTTTATGAGGGTCCTAGTCCTTAAAGGAAAGGGCCCCTTTCGCGCTGTTAGTGATTCATGAAGTAGCAAGTCAGTTGGTGGCTATTGTAGTGTGTGTGTCCTTAAACCCATAATAGTCTCCGGCCACAGGTAATCTGTCAAGGTATGCCCAGAGGTATGTGGGGAGCTTTGAATGGGTGTTAGGTTCCAGGGGCGAGGGCATGGTGGGGTGCTGATTGGGCGAGTAATGAATGGTAAAGCCTAAGAAGAAAACAGCGATGATGGATAGTTATGGATCATGGGTTGGATGGAGGTCGCCAGCTGCGGCTGAAAGAATAAAATTCGTAGTTTGTTTTGTTTTGAATCCTCAACCATCAATCGGCCGAATCAGAGAAACTGAAATCATACACGAGGAGGCATATTCTCTTTCACCTCTGTTTCTATAGGTGTAAATAATAATGTCTGCTTCTATTTTCTTGTTTCTTTTGATTAGAAATGGGCTTTTCTATTCAGCTACTTTATTTCTAGGAAAAAAAACAAACCCCATTGTTGTTGCGACTAGATCTGTAAGTGGGACTTGAAGTCACTCCTGGAACAGAATAATGCACAGAAAGATTTGCTCTCTCTCCATGTAGACTCTTCCTAAAATCATATCAACAACAGGATGCAGGACTTGAGGACATCTGTTTTAGATGATGATGAGCTCTGACGGAATAGCGACTTCACAGTCCTGCGAATTATTGGTTCTACCTTTATAGGGCTTGCCTTGTGGCCTTTGCAACGTACGAAGTTTTCCATGTTAAAAAGTGATTGATATCAGCCATTTGTGTGCTTGCCATGGTTTAATATAGTTTAAGAACGAGTAGACAGTGCAGACAGTATATCATTTCTGATCAAGGTTCAGCTGTCGCTCTTTGATTCCCTTGCATCTATACCTGTCTCTGATTATCCTGTCATTCTCACTGTGTTTTGAAGTGGTAAATTTGAGTTGAGGGTGTTTCAAATTTTTAAAGGCGTTATTTGATTAGGTTTTCAAGCCTCATGAAATGTAATCGAATTTAATTTGAATTCAGAAGTTTTGTTTTTTATTTTCTCTGCACCCACCTTACTTGTCCACCTTTGTCCAGTCTATGCAAGAGTTTGAGTGAGAAGGATTATAAAGGACGAGAAATATTCAATGGCTTGATAAAGCCAGGGCACTTTGCTCTAGGGAAATCAACCCATACCTCTCCCCCAAGCCCCAAGCCACGTAACAGCGGTCAGTTCGATCGTTCAACCACCGGTCAGTGTTTCCGATCGACTGAGGAGATAAGCAGAACATGGCCAGAGATCACTGCTGATTAAACCTGTACAGTCCAGTGGGACTCTATGCAAATGATAATTCATGTGAGATTTTATCAGGGAGAATTGTTTTGAGTGTCGATTGAATTCTTTGATTTGAGCCTCAGTCTCCCAGTGTCTGATGGAATGGTTTAAGACAGGAGAGTTCACCCAAGATGACCTGCCAGAGATAGGAAACATGGCCCCCGAAGTTAGTGTAGATAAGTATAGTCTAGTGATTTATGTTGATCATTAACCGCATCTTGATGTAACATGTTACCACTCTTTACATTTTATGGCCCTCACATGACAACTAATATTCAAAACTTAGCCTCCATTCCGGAGAGGTTGAGCTTCCTTGTTTTAGGCCGCAGGATTCTCAAATAATGAATGACATCGTATGTGGAAGTTTATGTGGGCCAAATACTGAACGCTTCGGTAGTGATCCTTCGGAAAATATTAATTTCCTGGAGTAATTCTGAATATGCAGTCGGTATGTTCAGAGAACGACAAGTGCAGATATGAAGTTGAGAGTCAGATATGGTAATTTAGCAGGCAAACAGAAATTTCAAACTATTTAGATAAGGTATTTACCACGTAGTAAGTGCTTTGGGAATGTTATATCTGAAACTTGTATCAACGAATATTAAATATATAATGTCCAATAAATAAAAAAAAAGCGAGGAAGGAGAGAAGGAAATGACGGAAAGGTGAGATAGAAAGAAAGAAAAAAAGAAATCAAAGACTAAAGCTGCTTTACTTTTCACTTCACTGCAATCTTTAAACTGCAGCTAGTATAATATGGTCACTTCAGTTTACAAATTTTTGTATGTCCACTTTGCAAAACCCTGGGACTCTCTTAAAATATATTGTACTTGGATTAGAGTTAGGGCCAGAGTTGGATGAGAGAAAGTACCTCCTGGGGGGAGTCCTTGAACACGATCTAGGGCCTCTTTGTTCTAACTCGCTCCTAAATCTTACTCTGTCGTTAACTCAATCATACCTTGTGAAAACTCCAGGCTTTTGCAGAACGGGCGCAGAGCTTTTTAAAAAATTGAAGTGACAATATTTTGTGCACATATTTGTGGTGCCTAGACTATACAAAAGGTCATTGTCTTTCTTCCCATTTCTCCTCGCCCTCGACTCTTAGTTACATTCTCACAATACTTCTATTGTTTCACACCGACTGCGAACAATCGGTTGATTTAAAGTCGGAACGGAACGAACGAAACTTAAAAAACTTTCACCCTCTTATCTCATTCATTTCCTGTCTGGGTATTAACGGAGCAAATAATTATTTTTAAAAAATTCAGAAAAAAAAACCACCCAACTTTAAGATGTCGTTTTACCCGAGCACGAAATTATACCACTGCATAGGGCAGTAAAAAATCTTATCGCTCTGAATTCTTTTCTGAAGTTCGAACTTCCGGTCTCCACATTGTCTCCAGCCTCTACTTGAGTTTTGTTTATTTAGGTCATATCTCGCATATTTTTGCAAGTCCCTGTTGGAGATTAGTCCTCGATCGGATTACCTGCAGTGTCAGGGCGTTCCTGATCTAGGTCACTCTTAAGTCTCGACTCTCTTAAGCTATAAGCTGTGAATGCAAACTGATCTCACTACCTGTTTTAAGGTATCAGTGTTGCTGCATTTTGATGTTAAGTGTTTTCCTGGTCTGCTATGGGATTAATACGAGAGATTTTCAGATTTTGAGTGCGAAACTGCGATATATAATATACTAGCTGGTGGTGTTATTCAGGAGGAAAAAGTGTTTTTTTTGNGAATAGGAATGGGGGAAGGTTGGTCAGTGGAGGAGGGAAACAAGAAAAGGAAAGCAAAATGAACAAAAAGTATTAATATATCTTTTTAAATTCTGAGAGAGAGAGAGCGAGAGAAAGAGAGAGGAGAAAGAGAGAGAGAGAGAGAGAGAGAGAGAGAGAGAGAGAGAGAGAAAGAAAGAAAGAAAGAGATCTGATTCAAACTGTTGCTAACGATAAACTTCAGAGAGGAAAGAGAGAAAGGAAGAGAAGATGTAGAAAAACCAAACTGAAATCTGCTACCGCCATGTTTTATTACATTCAGCCAAACAGACCAACCGAAACAATACAACGATAATAATAAAACGAACGCCCATATAAAAATCCCATCCATCCCATATTTTTCCCCGCGGTATCCTTTTTCTTGGCCAGTTTTTTCTGCGAAGATAAGCCCTTTCATAACCAGGTCGCCAAAGCTTAGCCTCAAGGCCAACCGAGCTTTTCTGGCCTGTCGTTTCCGTCATATTTTCCATGACACCATGGATAAGCTTGCGCTTGTCCGGTAATCAGGGGACAAAACCCACTTAATATCCGCAAAAAAAACCGAGATTATTGTCGAATGGGAAAAAAAGTTTCATTTCATTTTGTTTTGGATATAATCTGCGCTATGACAAACGGATGATTTTGTGAAGGACACGTCATTGTGTTCCGATTACAGATGATATTTTTTTTTCTCACTCTGTTGATTTCCGCTCAAGGACAGCGGAATCTCTTCATGCAAAGATCGAGGACCGATCTGAACTTGAAACAGGGGCGAGGGAAACAGTGTCGAAACAGTACTTTAAGAATTTCTGGAATGAGAACATTGTCTGCATGGAATCCCTTCCTAGTGCAATTTTTTTCTACGCCTCTGAGTTGGCTTGGCATTCTTTCGAGAGTTTTAGACGTCACTGTCATAGTTTTATCTTGTTTTGTTTTGTTCCGTAACTTTGTAGTTCCTTTGTAGTTTTAAACACCAACTTAAGACCCTCGGCCCCGCAGTGTTGTCAAGGGACACAGTTGACAAAATGGCCGAAGTTTGACGAGGACAACGGAAACTTTGACTTCCTGAGGCCTCGTCTACCAGGTTGGCACTTTTTCACGACCAGGTTGCACATCAAGGAACGGGATTTGATCTCAAGGGCACCAGGCTGGGAAGCCAAACAGTAGTCTCCGGTTTATTCTCTTGTCTTTCTCTCTTACATCTTCACTTGATGGCTCAACAGTTTCTTGAATTTACCTCAGCAACATGGCTCTCATGATCATACAAAAGTTAGGGATGAGAACAGACGATGACCCAATCAAAATATTTGATGGCAAAGTCATGTTATGAATTTCGCTTTTATTTAGACAGAGGCATACGTAGAACCTCGAATTTGAGCCGATATCAAGGCTATGGGGTCCAGCTATAGAAAAATGATGAAGCTGAGAATGAAGGAATGGATGGGTATGCGCAGAGTTAAAGAGAAGTTTCATAACAGTGATGTGATTACAGCTGTCTAACGGCTATTTTGTTTTCCGGGAAGAAGGCTTCATATCTTATAGTCCATCTCAACAAGTTTAACAAGTTTAACAAGTTTATTGAACAGCTTATGGTACATTTACAGTACAAAAAAGCATTAAACAAGAGGACACACTCCCAACCCTTCTAACAAACTTCAGATCACGTGGATATTGCTCTGAGAAACTGGGCAATAAAGCTCGAAACTTGATTGAGACCAAAATGATTTAATTTATATAGTATCTTGATAAAGAGGAGTTTTATATTAATCGAAAAATTTATTTCCAAGAGGTTCAGTATCTCGTCACAGTAAATGACTAAACCGAGGTTGCTTAAGCACAAGAAAATGGGAGTAACTCATGTTTTTAAAAAAAAAAAATAATTTTCGCAACATAGTAACATAGACATAGACGGAACCCTCATTACCGTTTTATGAGCGAAGTCAACACTCTGAAAAGGAACCTGAACTGAAAAGTTAAGACGGTAGGACCTCACGACCCAGAACCACTTGTACTTGAGAAGCCCATATGTCCAGTGTTAAATCCTGAAGCCGAGAGTCCTTTATTATGCGTATTAAACAACTCACGAACTCAGACGCCCCACAGGTTCAATATTATGGACTGTTGTATGTGCTTTTCACCTCTCCACTCATCCTTTTTACGTGCATGGCCTTGACCCAACACGCCTACTCACTACTCATGCTGGACAGACCCTGGCATTTTTATCTCCAAGGTGTTTGAGGACCAATTATAATAACTGTGACCAGTCCCCTTTATTTTGCGCATGACCAGATTATAATGCTTTCCCGTTCCCATTGTTCAGATTTTCAGGGAAGTCGGGCGAGGTCGCCATCTTCCTTTGTTGGCCGCTTACTCTGGGAGGCCGCACCTCTTCGCCGACGCGTCCTTCGCTCACACTTCTGTCACGCCCTTCCCATAGCAGCGTCCTTGTGTCTGACACATTCAGTTCGGACCACGAACACCCACTAGTCTAATCTTAAGACTCACCACCTCACCTGGACCACCTTGACCATGTCCTCCGTCCCCTTTCCCCAATTATAAAGAAAAAAAAGAAGTAAGAATATGGGACGCGATCCTTAACTTTCAATCTGTCGCTCACTAAATTTGTAGATGCCCTCTTACATCTGGACCTGGACTACAAAGCGACGATTGTCAACGTCGGTTAAGTCAGGGGTTTCCAGTCTGGATACGTTAGGCCCTAGGAAGTAGATCATGCAAATTTATGCAGGTGGGACACGCTCCTTATGCTTCAATCAGCCACTCATTTGACCAGATACCTTCTTACATCTGCTATAAAATACCGGTTGTCTAGTTCTATTAAAGCAGGGGTTCCCAATTTGGGGAACAGGTGCCCCTAATGGTTGGCCATGCAAATTTCAAGGGGTATTCGAAAGACCTTCTGTATCAACAACATTACAAGTTGCTGACTGACCTTATTTTACCAGGCACCAAGATAGGTCAGGGATATAAAGAAAAAAAATGCCTGTTGATATCAAGAGGCACGCTAAATAAAACAGTTTAGGAACCTCTTTATCAAAATGGGAGACCGCCCCTTTCCCCCTATACCCACACATAGACTAGCCAGCACTTGTCCACGACCACCATGAGAATCCTCTCCAAATAAACTCCTTTGCCAAACTTGACCACAAGGCGCCAAACTTCCTTTTCCCAAGTTCTGTATATATTTCTCTTTCCGCAGTGTCCACCATCACACGCCCAAACACCTAGACTAACCTTGACCAACGGAAGAACTAAACAAACCAAACCTTGATAAAAGGACATCTATTCATGGTGATTTGTTCTCTTTACAGAAAATCATGCCAAATTTAGTCGAATAGCGTCCTTCCCTTCCTACCCACTCCAACAGCTTTGATTAATGGTTCCCCTCCACCGCTTAACCCAGATTCTTCTAAAGCATCGTGCTCACCTGAAGGCATCCACTATCCCTTCCCCAGACCACAGGAAACTCTTTTTAGAAATCCTAATTACGGACCATCTATTCTTTTAATCCATCAGCAAACATTTACGCTTAAACAAGACTAAAGACACCTACTGTTTCTCCTTTCTCCAACCTTAACTGAAACATTCCAATTCTGCTTTCAGACCACAGAACATCAAATCTCAAATTAACACCACAAACAGACCGATCATTTTACCTTGAGCCTCCCCCCCCTCCTCCCTTACCCCCAGCCCGGCTATCCTGATCTTCTTCATAGCCCAACCCCCCTCCAAAAGACACCATTGCCAATAAATTAATCCTTACCAGAAGAGATAAAAAAAATCACAGCTACACACCCCCTCTCCCTCCTTCAACCTTGACCGCAATACCAACCCATAGACAACTCCCTACCAGACCTCCGCCTTTCGCGGTGGCCCCTCCTTTACCATACTATCAGCCACACCAATGCGAGCGCGGTACCGGGCGATGGGCATATTTGCTGAGATCGCCTTTGAGCAAAGAAAGACGATCCGCCGACCTTGTCTCTTGTATTGTGAGTTCCAATTTGAAGGTTTTTATCTCCTGTCTTTCGATCTCAGCCTGTTTGAGCTTCAGCCGTGACGCAACTGTCAAGGTCTTCACCGGACAGTCCGTAAGTGAGAAGAACGCCGAGATTCCTCTTGATGAAACTTTGACTTTGGAACCATGTCCAGATGAGAAATGTCTTGAATACGCGGCATTGTTATGGCACTTAAAATGTAATCGAAAAACTGGTCTACATTTTCCATGTGATCGATTGGGCGGGCTGAATTTCAAGCCGTGCCCATTTCGAGGCGAACAAACTCATGGAAAGTGGTGCTCTTGAACGCTCGCGATTTTCCAAGGTTAGAGTTAGAGATAGACTCTGGAGTCGAGTGATTGCCACTTTGTATCCGCGTTTTCAAGAGTGTTTGATTTAGCTAAGACCAATTTCATTGATCTCCCTGAATGATGGATTTAGTAAGGTTGATCACAATGATGACCATGGACGTTAAGTAGGAAATGCTAGAGAAGATGAGAAGGTGGTGAGCACTGAGCAACGAAGAAGTCACTTTCTTCATACTGTTTCTAAGATTCGATGTGTGTAACGTGTTAGGCAAAGTGCTGTATCTCCGATTTTGTTTATTATTTCCATTGTGGCATGTGATTCATGTGGCATCAGTGAGTGCTGAGTCTTGGACAAAGGAAGTCTAAAGGTAAGAACTACATCCTACATTGTCAGGAGCAAAATAAGAGGGGGAAATTGGTCGCTGTTTTTACAATTGGTTCTCACAAACTATGAACATAAGTAAGAGGTCAGGATCTGTCCAGCGTGAGCAGTGAATTTGTTTGTTTCCGACTTGTAATACCCGTGATCTGAAGATAAAAAAAAAAAAGAAAGCAACATCCTGCTAAAAGAGGGGATTGTATTGAGACACTGATGATAATGCAGTATGAAGAGTTTATCTGAAAATGTCTCATGTTAGGATGTTGATAAATCTTTCCATCTTATGGTTCTATGCCCTGTTTTTCGGATTATCTGTCCATTTTTTTTTTTTTGATTGGCTGTCCATTTGTCCGCTGATGTACTGTTCAGTGGTTGCTGTATGTCCATATTTTTTTTTAACATTGTTGTAATGAAAATAAACTTGTGAATCTGAATCTGAAAATATACCGTATACCCGAGACCAGGAATTACGTCCATTATTGCAAAGAGTCCTGCCCATGTTGTAGGCTTGATTAGTAGAAGTCTTTTGAATAATCTAGGGCTGGTCTCTCATGATACCTTTCTTAAATACAACCGCTGATCTTTCATTGTTGCTGGCGGACATGTGTGAAAATGTAACACTAGCACCCTATCTAAATTTGTTAAGATTTGTTTTGGTAGCATTTTGTACCAGCATGTGCTCTAGTCACAGTAGTCTGGCCTCAGCGAACGACTCACGTTAAGTAACTGTTGTCTGACCATTTCCGGACGACAAATATTATTCAGCAGCGCCATTGACCATAGTATGGATTGTGGACACTGTAGCGAAGTTCCAGCATCTCGGTGTGTTTGAGTCTGTTTGGGAAACCTGACTTCTCTTCAGAACACTGACATCTCCGTGATAACGCTAGAGAATTCACATTAGTGACTGTCGCCTCTTGCGGTTAAACAGTAAAGATATTAAAAGGTCTTTATTTTTAATTGGTAGAACTGTTCAGAAATCGAAAGACATGTGTGATCATTCAGGCTTCATTTATGTGTTCCCTTAAAAAAATAATACTGAATACCCAGGTACACATTAACCTCCTTTCACAATTTCAACTGTATGAATGCAGTACAAATTTTGCGGTAAATTGTCATTTTTGCATCGTCTATGGAGACTTAACCACAGGTACCACTGCATGAAAGAAGGACTTGGCTCTGTATATGGGCTGCTTGTCAGAGTGGACAATTGTGGACAAGTGTGTTGCATTCTCACGTGTTTCAAATAACCAGCTACAGACACTTCTTAGCGTACCACCGTCCACTCGTACTGTTGTTCCCGCACAAAGGGCATTTATCAAACCTGGCTCCACTTAACACCTTCAGTCCCAGAGAAGGGTTTTTTTTGTACTGTTTTGAGTCACAATTACCCTGGCATGCACTGTGTCGGTGAAAGACGTCAAAGTTGGCTGGGACCAGCTCTTTGGATGAGGTCCATTCGCACTTCCATAATAATGGATTGTGTCCATGTTGTATTCTGTCGTGGCCAAACGGGTCAGTTTTTACCTCCAAAGACCCTGCTTTTTCGAAGGACCACCCTTAATGCTGTATCTGAAGATTCCATCAAATAGCGAAATCTCTTGTTATCTGAGACCAGGCTCAAAAAAAAATAAAAAAATATATTTTGCGAAAGTATGTACACTGTACAATACTCAGATCCAATATTTCAACTTGTCGCAAGAACATGCTTTCTTCTTATCGCTGTGTTAATTGACGACATTTTTTTTTTTTTAGGTAAGGGGGTGGGGAGAGAAGGATTAGGGTTGATCGAGCGTAGAAATTCGGTAAAGGCCCAGTGCCGTTTGTCGCCTTTAGACCACCTCTGAAGTGCAAACGTGTAGACAAACACACTTTTTTCAGTAAAATAGGTGTACCAACCTCGGTTTCTCTGCTTAGATGTCATGTGCAAACATAGTGGACATCAAAGATGAAACAGAAAAAGCACGAGCCGTTGGAAGAAGGTCATTCACACCTTTCCGATAATTGTGCTCGTGCCAGAGGCTACCTCAGGTGGTCAGCTTTGGCCACGAAAATTGCTCGAAAGTGGAGTCCCCCGCCCCCTTTCGCCGTCCATTCCGAGTCATCGTGGTCGTACGCTTCATTAGTCTTGTTGTCCTGTACCGACCACACGGGAGTCATTACTTATTCACAAAGTCCTTGTAATGTGCAGGTGATGGTCGCTGTTCGCATGACACCTGCCAGGTAAGGAATTTTCATGGTAGACCCGGTGGTAGGGTAGTGAAAGTAATTAATGGAGCTGAACATATACCTGGCTTAGGTTCTCATTCATTTAAGTGCTACAAAAGTAATAGCGTATTAATTAATATATGCTTCGCGGAGTCACTTTAGTATTGAAGCGCGACCTGGTTAGTCTCTACTCTCGAACTCCTCTCTTTTCATGACCTTTCAGTATAATATCTATGTATGAACGTTTAGAGAGTATGGTAGGGCAGACACCATTATGTATTCAAACAATAATACTGTAGATTTTACTAGAATTCACCGGGATTGCTTTGAAAGGGCTTGGCATTGTACTCATATAGCTAAATCTCTCTAGAAAGTGATACAGAAATCAAAGTATAATTGGACTAGATTACCTCATCTGTTGACTGAAGGCGAAGTATAGTTTTGTTTGCCTGTTAGTCAACTTCCAAAGACCAAAATCTCATTAAACTGACGAAGTTGGGTATTCTCCACCTGATGAAATCTATAGATGCAGCCGTGGAAATCAAGAGGAAATTTGGCCATTGGTTCAGTGATGGTTGAAATTGATTTGAAGATAACAGCTCTTATGCGAGGCATAACTATACTCGGTAGTGTGGAAATACAAGATTCCGGTTCGATTTTTTTTTTGTTAGAGATAATATTTTGCCGTTTTGTCACATATTTTTTCCAGACACCTCCTGCCCACGTCTTGTCACCGGAGAATGGACAACAGAATTTCATCTTCAGTGTGTGAGTGAGTGCAAGCGAATTTGATGAATCCAAATATCGTCAGTTAGAAACACTATTTATCATTGCTAGTAATATGAAAAAAAAAAAAAATACGGATCCTGATAGTAGCTATGGGGAGAGCAGTCTTGTGACGTCTAGAAAGTCAGACACTTGATGACCTGTGATAAAAAGAAAAAATAATGCTTAAATTCTTGTACAGAATTGGGGAGTGGGCAGATACAAATAGATGCTCACACAAGCTAGGATTAAGAGGGAAGTGCTCAAGAAGACAAAGGCAGACAGAAAAATGAAATGGAAGAAGGGAAGAAAGTGACGGCACTCATCGTCCATTCTTATACATCAGCTTCAGCTTACCAACGCCTCTGCTGCTGTATTCTCCATTTCCAACCTTCCCTCATCCTCTCTTGTCCTCTTTTTCTTCCCACGGGTCAAATGTGTCTCCAATACTGAGAGGGCCGGACCGACATTGCGTAGACCCCGGAGGGACTTAAAACTTCCCATTACATTTTGTGTCACACCGTGTTTACATAGAGACGGATGGCCATTTCCCTGAGTATTCACACGGAGGCAGGTCGCTTAAGTCTATTTATACGGCTGACGTAACAAACCGTGTAGCTGTCCATCAGCGGTTTACGTTTAACGCTTAGCGGCATAGGTAAATCTTAAGTCATATATAGTATACACTACACTTATTCGGACACAGTATAGACTACACTTGCTATCTGAAGTAAGCAAGATTTTTATCACTGGGAGTATGTTAAGTTGAGAATGTGATTGTGGTGGTATGGAAGCCATTTACAGTAAAACTTCACCTGTTCGAATTCCAAGGAACCGGTCATGCAGCCCATGGTTTTCAGTTTGTGAAGTGTTCAAGTTCGTGGGTTAGATTTGATGCAAAAAGTGATGGACTTGGGACTGTTGCATTGCGATGCATGTACAGTACATACTCGTATATGTCATGTATATGAAGAACGAAATAGTGAAATTTTCTTTTTTAAAATTGATATTATTTTTATGTTTCGTGCAGGACGAAATTAACGCAACTGATAACTTCAGTGCTGTTACGGATATTATCTGGAAATTCCAAATTATCGGGAACATTCGCTTCTGTCATGGATTTTTCCTTAAAATGATGCGAAGGATAAAATATTCAAACAGACCGTTCGTTAGCAAGACAGCTGTATTGCCTTTGCTAGGACTGGAACCCGGTACCTTTTGCGTGCAAGTCGAGTGTACTAACCAATTAAACCACAACGCAGCAGATCTTATCAGTAGTGGAGAACCGGGTTTTTAGACGGGTTTTCTGTACAAAATCGGGGTCTGAGATGTTATATCCTTGTAAAAGAAATCGGTTTCATGGGGTCCGCAATTCTGAGGCCGATTGGGTTCTTATGGGAGAAGGGAGGGTTATAAGCACTCCACTTCAAAGCTGTTTTTCACCTTGTGATAAGGGTCATCGCAGTAGGGGCTAACCAAAACTTAAAGGACAAGTAAAATGTTTGTTTCAGCACTAAGCATGATGTAGGCTACCACCCACCGCGTCTACACTATGTCGTGAAAATCCGAATGTTTCGCCACTTGTTAGCTGTCTGTTAAAAAGTGTAGTTCAGTACAGTATGTTCTTTGTGTCTTTGTCTTAACGGCCGTTAAATGAATTTCACGCCCCAGGAAAGACAGGAAGGTCGTAATGTGACGTAGCAGCGGGAAGTCCTGCTCGACAATGAAGAAGTTCACACTGCGCATGACACAGAATGTCACGTGATGTTTTACCGGCGTTTGGTCGGTGAATTGGAGAAAGATTAGGTAGGCGTGGTAACAAGAACTGGTCTTAATGTGAAAACAAATATTCAAATCACGTCCAGGGTGGACCTACGCTGGCCAGGGACAGGGAATATTTGTCTCACCTGAGTGCTGAAGCTAAAGTGATCTCATATATAGGAATGACGTAACGTAGTTCGGGATGATTTATCATGATTTAAAAGTCATGGAGACTACAATAGCATACGTACAGTATTTTAGTAGGCTACTGTCAGGAAATCTTCCTATGTTCTACACGATCAACATTAAGTCACGAAAATAATGTTTTTTTTTCCAAGCCAATGTTGAAGGTGGTTTACAGCACCTGATGGATGTTTAGTTTCATCATGAAGACGCTGGAGAATTATTTTGATTCAATTTACCTTCGATGGGTTGATGGCAGGCTCTTAATTTTGAGTGACGTCATCATGAAAGTATGAAAGCCCGGTCGGCTATGTGTTGTAAAGTTGCCGTTTTTATGCTTATCATTTTATTTCTCTTTCCCCCCCTCTGCATCCCCATCCCTCCCTCTATCCGTCTGTTCATGTCCTCATTTCCCATCTTTTGTCATCCTTCGTATCATTCAAAGCATCATAGATCTCTTGGTAATAGGTATTCATCTTCAACGTTTCTTTCTTTCTTTCTTTCTTTCTTCCTTTCTTTCTTTCTTTCTTTCTTTCTTTCTTTCTTTCTTTCTTTCTTTCTTTCTTTCTTTCTGTCTGTCTGTCTGTCTGTCTGTCTGTCTGTCTGTCTGTCTGTCTGTCTGTCTGTCATTTGTAGACAAGCCAGGACAAAAAATATCAACTATCTTTTTCGCCTCTTCCTTTATGTTGTTCTTTCTCTCTCTCTCTCTCTCGTTTGTTTGTCTCTTTCTGTGAATCTTACAAGATATAAACGTATATTTTCGCTTTCTCACTTCGTTGTTCCCTCTCTTTTCTTTTATCACGAGACTAGACGAGTTGTTTTTCTCCCATTCTGTCAGTACTTGTAGGGCGTGAGCTTATATCTTTGCTCCATATATCTATCATTTTTTTCTCTCGCTCTCTGTGCCTCCCACTCACAATTTTTCTTCTCTTTCTTTTTTTTTCGTTAGTTCAATCTTTTTTAAGAGGTGGGCTTATCTTCGCAAGTGGTCACCAACTAACTAAAATGACTTAAACAAGGCAACGAGGCTTTGCACCTCCTGTAACGGTTTTGTTAAAACTATTTAACAAGCGTGCCTTCGTCAAAGTAACACCTCTGCTAGGAATGTTTACCGAACGATACCTCTTTTTGTTCAAGGTATGTGAACTTTCTAAAACTGTGTCCCCTTTTCAGTCCTTCTTTGCTGATTATGACATTTTCCTGTTGGAAGTGTAACGTTTAGACGCACGCACTTTAAGCTGATTTGAAGGGTAAATTTAGCAAGTTTGGTGGTGAACCTATATGTGCCTTAAAGTGCCTGCTACTTCTTTGTTCCTTTTGTGTTTTTGTCACTTTGCATTCATCTGCTTCTGTCTTCCTTCCTTCTTTCGCCACTTGTTTTTCTCTTTCATTCGTTTCATTCTTTAGATAATTTCTTTCCTTCTCCTTCCACTTTAACCTTCCCTCCTCTTTTCTTTCTTGGTATCTCTTATTTTCTGAATTACGTTCTCATATTTCTTTTTTTTTTGGCCACATCTCTATTTCCTTTCTGTTACTTCTTTATTTTTTTTCTTTCCTTGTTTTTATTCTTTTTGTTGTCATTGCTCATGTTCATCGTTTACTCTTTTGTATCAGTCTCTCACATTTCTTCACTATAAGACCAGATCCCCCTTCTCACTTTATCCTCTCACATAAGCCCTACCACTTCCTTAACAGCTCCCTGCCAAAGTTCCACTTCATCCATAATACAGTCTATACCTATTAATCACAATCCGCTTAACCTGAATTTTTGTTTAATCACAACAATTTTTTAGCGATCAGATACTGTATCAAATCTAACCCTCCGCTTAATCGCGATACTTTCCGTTTGCGATTAAACAGAAGCGACTGCACCGTAGAGACACTGACAACGATATGATCTAACATGGTGTTTTCTTTTGTCACCTCTCTTGTACGAGCCGATAACATGCAGGTCACACAGCTGTCAATCAAATGTCTCTCTTAAGTTAAGTGACGTGTTTGTGGCTTGACAGTACATGAACATGACCAGGCCTAGTCTCATTGCCTGCTTGTATGAGAACTTGCCTTGGCTCGGGTTACATTTTGAGCTTGCATCACGACTTGCTATGATGGGGCCCTAGTGTGACAAATTATTGACGTTAACATGACATCTTCTTTTGTTTCATCATCTAATCCCTGTCATCACCGTCATCATCATCATCATCAGCAGCATCATCACCACATTCATCATCATCACCATCACCACCACCACCATAACAACAGTCATCACTATCACCGTCAGCACCATCATTATCATTATCATTATTATCTTGACCACCACTATCATCACCATCATCATCATCATCATCATCATCATCATACCACCACCACTATGACTGCCATGATCATTTTCATCATGATCATCATTATTTACAAAACAATATAATCCGCACTGGATATAGATTAGTAAAGAAAGAACACTATAAGAATCTAACAAATTTAATACATAAATTTCATCATCATCATCATCATAATCCTCCTCCTCACATCACCACCAACACCACCATTATCATGGTATATACGAGAAAAGTAGGTTAAGAACGTCCATCAATGTTTCTATGGAAGCGCCCTAACACCGTAAACCAAGCGATTAGAAAAAGACATTACAGTATATACAAAAGCCAAAGTTTTAAAGAAGACGTACTGTAAATCACAAGTGAACCTGAGTCAGGGGTTCTTTGTCATCAATATATCACCAGGATGATCATCTCAAAGCTGTTCATTTTATAAATTCTTAATGATGTGTTTCCACCCTTTCTTCTCAGGTAATTTACTTCAACGAATGAAAACACAGTTGAACACCTCCAGCGAAAGAGGACAAGTCAACTTAAAAGTTCATCTTCTACAAGGAAAGTTACAATACTTGAACAAACACATCGAGAGGATAAACATTTCCACTTACATTTATTTGTTGACGACAGTTGTTAACAAGTCACGTCATTTGCTGACATCATTCAGTCAAAGGCAGCAGGTGACCTCAGGGAGAAAGAGAGGACTCAAGCCGTTTAATCCCCCCCTCCCATCTGACAGTTAAGGAGAAACACGACTAACACCGGGCTGACAAGAAAACGTTACTCCATCCACCTTAAAGTGACCTTTGCACGTGGAAAAGAAAGATTATCAAAACATGCTGTGACGTAGGCGCAGGATACTCGCTGACGTAGAAGATTGGCTTCCTTCACCAGCGAAGACTTCCTGAGCTTAAAACTACGGATCGCCTCCTTAAAGGCTGCGGAGCCAATTCCGGACGGCAGGGTTGTGACGTCGTCGATATTGTCACGTGATCATGGCTATTATTAGCTCCTTCCTGTGTTGGTCCAACACGAGGACCGGAAGTGCCGTGTGTGGATACTATACACTGGTGAGTATAACGATATATTGTGTGTGTGAGTGTAGATCTGAGCGTTATAGAGCGTCTTATGGGCAGAGTGTATGTATGAAAGATGCATTTCTTTAAGGGTATATCGTATGTGAGTGTGTGACTCTAGTATGCCCTTAAATATAATCGTATAGGTCCCCCAAAACTACGCTTCCAAAAATAATGAAAAATGATACAGAAATGAAGTTCGGTGCCAATTTTTACATTTCCAAACTATTTTAGAAGGCAGGCCAGGAACCAAAACCTTTATAATTATGCCACAATTCGTCAATCTCAACAACTGTCAATGGCTTCTGCAAAATGCGTTTTCTTTCAGCAGTAGTTAAAACCTTATTTAATTTTATTCTTTGAAGATTGTGATTCTCGTAAAAAATTACACGAAAAGGGCGAAACGGAAGCCCCAAAAGTAAAAAAAAAATACTCAAAGAGAAAACTAAGTTGACTTCGTTTGTAGAATTTCTTTTTTTACTAAGTGTTAATAATTTTAAGAGACATTGTCCGGTAAAGCTATTCTCGTGATATCGGCTGAAACACATTGGAACTGAGCCCATTTGTTTGTCGCGCTGGGGAAAACGTATGGGTACTTGGGAGGTCAGCTCGTTTTGGCTAGCATCTCAACATAGTGGCCGTTACTAGTGGCCGATAAAATAAATGTGTCTACACAATCAGAGGACAGAGTGAAAGAAGCCATTTATCTTAGTCACCTTTGGCATCTGACCCTTAAACCCAGGATGAGGTCAGCGTTTGAACTGGACATTAGTGGCCAGTGTTGACACGCCGTGATGTAGAGCTTTGATCACAAAGGGCTGCTGGCGATAGGGAAGGCAGGAAGCAGCCAGGATGTCGATAAAGTGCAACTTTCTTGTAGATTTAGGGCCAATAAAGGGTTTAAGAGATGGTAGAACAGAATGTTATGATCGTGATGATGATGGTAATTGGAAGCTGAGGGTGTCGAGCAAGAGGAGAAGAAGGTGAAGGAGAAGGAGAAGAAAGAGGAAGAAGAGGAGGAGGAAGAAAAGAAGGAGGAGGATGAAGATGAAGATGAAGAGGCGGAGAAGATTAGATACAGAGTGAGATGAAGAAAAGAGAGAGGTAGAGGAGTAAGACCGAATAAGAGGGGAACGAGAGAGGGGACAAGGAAGGCATGGCGTTGAGATGTGGACTACGACATGTGACGATAATGACGATAATAATGACGACGAAGATGATAATGATGAAGAGATTGGGGACAATAGGGAGGAAGGCCAGGCCAGGAGGAGGAAGAGAAGGAGGAGGAGGGAAGTTAAGAAGAGCATATTGAAATTTGGACCGAGAAAAGACGATGAGAAGCCTACTTATGGCATGATGATTTTAGAACTTTAAGGCAGAATAGACCAAAGTATCACTACTTTTATTTTAAATATCATCCCTCTGATAAACAATCTGCCAACTGATTGAATTGCACAGTAGGGTTAACAGAATGATCAAAACTATCCTTTTCACAGAGGTATGAAATGTCTACACGATAGTGAAATATTATATCCTTGCGAACAGGTCTGTACATGCAGTTTTGTCGAATCTCAGACCAAAAAAAAAAAAAAGGCAATACAGCATGGAGACCAATGGATATTGACTGAAAATTGACACTCTGTCCACATCTTGTTAAAAGGGTGTGGTTAGTGACCCCTAACTGACCCCCGATAGGTCACGTAGTCGACCCACCCCTTTTCCCCATCATTCAGGCTCTTTGAGATGGAGAGCAAACTGCAGTGGGCGTTTACAGAGCGCTGATTCGGAATGTGCTCAAAGAATAAGTTGCACTGTGTTCCGAACGGGGCAGGACCAAGGGTCAAACAACTAATTTCGAGATCAAATAATTCGGAATGTGGACGTTTAAATCACATTAGGGAGGATACTTAAGTTCTAAGGAGTTTGAGAATGGGATAAAAAGTAGACTGGTCATGATGCGGAATGCCGGGCAAAGACAAATTATGTTGACTGAATCAACGCAGAATGCAAGAGCTAATGGTTCAAACAGCGTTGGCAGTAAAGAGAGACTCGATTAACAACCTCCAAATGTCGTCCAGATTTCAGGTGGAGCTTTTGGGAAGTCTGATTAATTAATGTTTGTCTCAAATGGTGTAATGATCCATTGAAGGGAGAGGTTGGTGACAATAGATAGATATTTGGAAGGTTAGTAAGAGAAAGATGTAACTAGGCAGACAAAAGAGGTCTGCTCATGTTTTCTATTTTCCGAAAAAAAGTACCACTATATCAGGAGGCGTTAAAATGCCACTATACTGAGGAGGTGATCGTTACAAATTAATGTTGCTTCTTTGAATTTTGACGTTCAAACCATGATCCAGTCACTCGCATCCAAAAGGCACAACCACAAATAACAACCCATCTTTTGTGATGTTTAAGTGTATGTGGGGTGCGTCCTTGCGCGGTATGGAGATCAGAAGAAGGGGTTTATTAGATGACCGTCACTCGAGTACAAGATCGCGATAAACATAAAAATCAAACTTTTACAGAGGGAACAACAAAAGTGTCTCAGTTTCCAAAAAAAAAAAAATGACTTCCTCAAAACGAATCTTTGGAAGTAAGCTTTAGTAATGGATGCTGTATAGTGTATTATAGAGTTAAGACTGTTGAAATGTAAGTTATGGACCTACAGTTAAGACAAAAGAAAATTTTATAAATTTATATGTCACTGACATTGCTTGATGCAAACATCTGACATTAGCTCGGGAGAGAATACTAACTTTTTCACCAATGACATTTTTGTGAGGTGCCTTTGCAAGTCCATGTAGGATTTCGATATGTGTTCCTATCAGTGAACTATATGAAGAAACATCTCGCAGTCTCCTGTCGAGCCACGAAACAACTGAATCTAGAAGCCTGAGGTTTTGACAGAGTACTCATGAGGTTATTGGCAGCCCAAAGGCGTCAAAAGCAGAATTTCGGTCAGGGTGGCATTTATCAGGTTATTTCAATCAAGCGACGTGATAGTTAGACTCTGCAGGAAGTGGATTATTGCACTTTTAGTTCTGTATTAGCATGCAAGAAACGCTTGCTGAAATAGGACACGGCTAAAAAAAAAAAAAAGGTTGCTTTGTTCGCTTGGGTATGGCTTTCAGTGCGTCTGTATGTCTGAGTAAAACCTCTTATAAATCTCTTATTGTGTTTTTTTTTTGTAAAGCTTTTAAATTCAAGAAATTTTTTGTGTGCTTCTCTAAGTGTATTCATTGAGGGAACTTAGAACCTAATCTGCATACAGTAAATGGTGGAAAGCTCAGAGCACAAGTGATACCGGAACCATTTCAGATTAAACAATAATCCATGTACGCTGCCGCTCTTGAATATGCCCATAGATAACGTGGTTCTGCAGCAAGCCAACATCGGGTTTTAGAACACTTACACACAAGTCTCCAAAACATGGTCGACTATTGTTTGATCCGGCGACAAGCCGCTGTTTTGTTATGCAGGTTTCAAGTGTTGTCGGATAACCAGGTTAAATTTGCATACCACTTCAAAGGGATTGGTAGTGAAGTCCTCTAGTGTCATCTGTACCAGTCTGAAGGATTGATAGCGTGATGGTCTATGCAAATGAAATGCATAGGAAACACTCTTCAATGGAAATTATGTAAAATAGGGCACCGGGGAGGTGGAAATTTTGACTTTTAGAGTGGTCTTTAAATAAGGAGATTGGAAAGTGATTTAAATTTACGCGGTTTACAGCCAAGTGAAAATGTATTGATCTAGATTTTTTTTTTTATATTATTATTTCCTGTCCATTTTTTTTGTCTCTTCGCACTTTTTCATACGGTGGTTCTCAACCTCTTCCGGGTGTTTTCCTTTCGTTGTCGTAATATTGTCGAGAACATATTTTTCTTTTCTTCCTTTCCTTCTCGTCCTCGATGTTCTTTGTTCGTCCTTCATTTCCATCTCCAGTTTGTAACAATCTAATCCTGCCATCTTGCCATCTTTCTTTCCTCTTTTGTTCTTCTCTTCCATCTTGTCTTCTTGCGCTCCATATACTTTTCTTTTGCTTGTCTTCTCTCTCATTCTCTAATTCTTCATCTTCCGCTTTTTATCCTTTCTCCTATTCTCTCTTTGTGCCTTCCTCCCGTCTCTCCTCACTCCACTTTCTCTCTTTCCATCCATATTTTCTTCCATGGTCGTTATTGGAAATCACCACCACCACTACCACCGCCACCACGGCCATCACCACCATCACCCCCGCTGTCAACCATCAACATCACCACCATCTCCACCTCCATCTTCATTACTATCACCACCATCGCTGTCCACATCCTACTCCAACACATAACAACAACCTTACTCCTAACGACTTCACACTTTCAACAAAAAAAATTCTCACACACACAACTCCTAACTCCTAATTTAACTTCACACAAAAGCCCAGTCCAAATACCCTCCATGCCCCCTTTCAACAAGTCTCTATTATTGTTGTTGTTATTGTGTGTACCAGCAATGGTACTTGTATTGTGCCTCGGATACAAGGGGAAAAATAAGACCCAATCATAAAGTCTGTCAACTAGTGGTGGACAGATACCTCAAGTATCGCGATATCTAGCCTTCATGCTCCAAGTATCGAAAGCATTGTCATTATATTTCGATTCTGATACTATGAAAAAAGTGGACTTGAGAATCGTTCCACAGTTAAGATATCTTTTTCTCACACATGTCGACCATAATGAGGACTGAAATTACTTTATGATACACAATTCTAATCATAGGTCTACGTAACTGGCTTTAGGTATTACACAACAGATTTTTGGCGAGGCATATAACAACATATTGTAAGCGCTTAAGTTCAACAAATGTTTTAAGGGTTTTATGTTATACTATTCTTGTCCACGACCCACCAGTTTGTCCTAGAATTACTTGAATATTTTCCAGTTTGCAATGGTGCTAAGAATCATAAGATTCTTCTGGTGTACAACGGAATAGGATCAATGTGGTATCGAAATTTCGTAACTGGAGTACTAATCTTCCTGGTGCTGGGTATCGGAATTACGGATACTCAGTAACCATTTTGTCCGTTTCTCTTGTCAAGCGCCCGTCAAACTGCAGGGGTCAGAGGTCGCATACCTGGACTATTATGATCGGGCCCATTCTGAAGTCCCCGTGATAGCGGAGACTGTTAAGTCGCCCAGTGGCCAGTTTGGCTTGTTTGGGTGTGTCAGGGAAATAAAGAGATGGAGGGAATAGGAGGATTTAATGAAAAAGAAGAGAAAAGAAAATACACGTTAAAAGAAAAATAAAAACAGGGCCGTAGCTACCTGCTCAGTAGACTGCACATTGCGAACAATGGGAGGGATGGAGGGGTAGAGGTCTTTGAGTCAGAGGGTCCCCAAGGTAAAGGGAACCTTTTAACCCAGTATTAGAGGGAAAGTATAAAGCTGGGATACCACAGCTTCATGGTAATAGAGTATTTGGAAAAGGGATATTGTCATAAAGTCTAGTGGGGATATGGAGAGAAAAGGGGAGGGGGCCTTAAGTCAGAGGTCAAAAGATTAGGACTCCACCCTTTCTTTCCAACTCAAAGATGCAACATGGAGTTGAGATCGAGTAAACAATTACCCTGCCTTGATGATACCGGTATTTGTGGAGGGGGGGGGGAGCGCAGACTTTGGAAGTAGGGGGTCTGAGGGGGTAGTAACGACCCTGAGAAAGAAATGTAAAGAAATATGAGATCTAGGAATAGGATGTGACGGTCGTGTTAATGTGATGTTCAAACATTTTCTGCGTTTAAAAGATACCTTTACCGGGAAGGTCATGGGGCGACTCAGAAGATAGGGAGATCAGATAGTACATAGCCCAGGCCATAGACCATGTCAGAAATACAAAGCACAAGATTGACAAGCAGATCGGAATGGGTCGGCTGGTCGGCTGGCTGGTCTTTTTGTTGTTCAGGATGCTGAAAACCATGACTATGCAGGTGGAGAATCAGTAACGATACTGACAAGATGATGAATCAATATAAATAAAAACTGTCTACAGTCAACCTTAAAGTACTTTAACATATTAATCTATATTAATAAAACGCTTTTAGCCAAATTTGTGTCACAGATTTCTTGAGAACTACGTAACGTAAAAACATGCGGTTTTCACCTAAATTCGTAGAAAAATACACAAAAGGTAACTATACACATCAGTCCTCTTTATTTTTT
>JAWQUT010000818.1:56912-67900 GCA_033807755.1 Ellobium chinense
GGGGGGGGGGGGGGAATGGAGAAGAAGGCCATGTCTAAGTGCATTAATATGTTGACATGTGCCGCAGTGACATGCACCTCAACACCTGGCAGGTACAGACCGCCGTTCTCTTTGGAAAATGATGAATCGTCAAACTTTCTTTGAGGAGACCATTTTTTTTTACCTCAGAACCGTGCGTGCTATATGTGTGTGTGTGTGGATGTGTGTGTGTGTGAGTATATTTGTGTGTTTGTTTATCTGTGTTTGTGTCAGTCCGTGTGCACAAGTGCTTAGCACGTCAGCAGCTGCACTTTTCGTAAATTTCACGCCTTGCTGCTCAAACGCTAAGTGTGACTTGGCTGGCTTTTCAAATTAAAAAAAGAAATATACTGTAGAACTCAATAGTCCATACTTTCAAATTCATGAGTTCGAGTTTATCCGCGCGGTGAATTTTGATATATAGAAATTAGCTGAGGTGTTCTTGTATTGCCTGGAAACGCGGGAGAGGGAGGGAGGAGGGAGGGGGCGACATCTACAGGCATATATAGCAACATTATTGTAATCAGATCTATCGAGGAATTTGGCCTCATAACACCAGCCTGGCAACTTTGGGTTGCACTTTTTATGCACCTGACATTTCACGGGCAAGCTTGTGCCATTATTGTCAGCCAAATGAAAACGGCTTGCTCTTGGTTTTTGCTTTTGCCACTCGTGGTAACTGTGCATGTGATAATCTCTAACCCTATTAAGTTCGAGGCACAAAAAGACTGCGTTAAATCCCCAGGGACCCAAGGAGCCATCTAGGACCAACTAAATATGTCTCAGTGATCCTTCGTCGTCATTTCAGGATGTCTTGTCAAATTTGAGACCTGTACGGTAGGCGGTGTAGATTCCTATCTCGAACAAACAATCAAATCCAGCCATTCAACCACAGCTATTGATTTTGAAATTTTAGACAAAGAATTGAAAATCAGAGCATTACAGTGAATATGTAGGTGTTTTGACTGCAATAAAGATCGAGTCTATAAATCTTGGGGTCCCACAGCATTTTGAGGAGCCAAAGTGTAAAAGTCTCTTTGAGCCATTTAATAAAAATTATCCTCGAACTACAGGAACGTTCCGAGATGGCCAAGACTAGTCTGCAGGTCTGGTGCCATCACTGTGCTCAAATTATATACTGTTTACAGTGGGGGCTCCTTCATTTAGATTTTTTACAATTTTAAATTAGATGAAAATGGATTAAAAAATTGTCCTTCTTTTGCAGATCACAGGCCCGCACATTAATGAAATTCGCTGAAGCCATTGGGAAACACTGCTTGTAACAATTATATTTTAACAAATTCAAGACTGAATTTCACCACTTTTGCGGTGTGGTTTCATGTTATATGATTATTTCCACACAATTCTATACTCTGCTACTATTGACTCTGATAGTCCAATAGTTTTTTACCAATTAGGCTCCTGCAACATTGACTCATTGTCGCGTTTACCAGTGCTCATTTCATACTCCCGAAAAAAACGCTTCGAGCTCTTGACTCTATAATAAACTCACACGTAAAATCTGGTAACTTACTAGCTAGAATATAATGAAGAAACAAGAGAAACCCCTCTGTTGCTTGTGTGGTAGATTTGATGTTACTTTTAAATTACGACTAAACATGTAAATATGGCGTAGCCTGTCTGTGCAGTGTGTTGTCAAATTGCCACTGTATTATTATGTATTGTTCGGCTAAGTACCACAACTGTGATCTGGGTTTTCCCCATATATAAACTTGTTAAGTTTGTAGATTTGTTTTAAGTGCATTCAACGCCGAAATTTAAAATCAGTTCCTTAGATTCCTTTAAAATTCAACGCCGAAATTTAAAATCGATTCCTTAGATTCCTTTAAAATGAATTCCTTAGAGGTTAATGAGTAAGTTTAAAAAATATTCTCCTCCTGCAAGTGCGTTGTCTATTGGAGATTTAGAGCCAGATTTATGTTCTGGCTACTGGGCAAAGAGGCGTGCATATACATTGTTGCTAAAGATTCTACGTAATACTATCGGTCAGAACAGGAAGTTGAGGTGCGTCAGTGTTCCTCTCTCACCCAGCCCACTCTGCTCACCTGTCAAAGATCGCTGCTTACACTCGTTTTGTCAGCTATTTCCGCCTACCTGCCCGCCACTCCACACCCTGTGGTGGACACCTTAAGACCACCTCTCCCATCCCCACACACACACACACACACACACACACACACACACGCACACACACACACACACACAACTTCTGATTCCTGGATGGACGGACGCGGGATTTAGGCCGGACTTAGCAATCAATAACGGTGTCTATCGATCTGTTTGCTTTACCTGTGACGTGACAGGTTTTCCGTGTCCCCGAAATAGTGTACTCACCATTAACAAACCGATCTCTACATCTGTGGCACAGTCAACTTTGGTTAATCGCAATCCTATTAATAACATTGCCTCTATAATCCCTATGGACCATCTCAATTATGAGTGCACGGTCTTTAGTATGTCGGAAGTCACAACTCTAACAATTATAATTTTCGCTTTCCACTTTACCTTTATCAGAAGAATATGACTGGTTGATGATCTATTACAATGGCTTTTAATTTTATTGGTTGCCACATCGTTCACTTTCGGAGACGATATTGCATGACGCTATCAAACTACTTCTTAGCTTAAACCGGAAGTGAGTTTCATTGGAGTTGACGTAACTTATTAAGAACGGTCTAATTTTTCACAAAATAAGTGTGAAAGTAAGCGAATCCTTCAACTACACGCGACGTTCTCCTATCGCCTTGGGAGTTGCAATTAAGCAACATTGACTGTACAAAAAAAATGATATTATGATCTTCATGTTTCGATATATAGTATTGGTCCAAAAATCACTAGATGTTTATGAGATGTGAAAGATTGTATCGATTATTCAGCGACGATGTCAGTTTTGATTGCTGTGTGCATGTCATTGCCTTCAGCCTAGCAGTTAACATGGCCATTAACAACAAAAAATGGCTGGCAGGGTGGCGAGAGGTGAGAGTATGCGATCTAACGTCATTGGGTTTGAATCATGAGGGTTTCCCTGAGTAGTTTTTGTGGTGTCTGAAAGTCATCATCTTCTCGTTTGCAGCCAAAACTGTGGTCTAGGCCTTATCGCTGGTTACAGTCGTTTTGTCAGCTGTTTCCGCCTACCTGCCCGTCACTCCACACCCTGTGGTGGACACATTAAGACCACCTCTCCCATCAACTCACACTCACACACACACACACACACACACACACACACACACACACACACACACACACCACACACACACACACACACACACACACACACACACACTATGCTATAGTCATAACTGAGCCGATCTGGCGCATTGGATCTTAAGACTTATACACGACAGAAAGAGCAGCACTACTCGCTGATACAAGTAGACCTTAAGTTAGAGTAAATGCAGTTATTTTGGGGAATGGCATCATGTAAACACTGTCGCCAAATTGTATTGGGTATTTTGTCGAGACTTTTGACAAGTTTTCTTTTTACGACTGTAGCAGTGAACATATAACCAGCAGAAGTAGTAGTGGTAGTGATGGTTATGGTAGCGTTATGGTAGCAGCAACAGAAGTAGTGATAATAATGATGTCAGCAGCAGCAGCAGCAGCGGCGGCGGCAGTGGTAGTTATAACGGCTGCAGCAACATTTTAATAACTTGGTCACGCAACAGTAGTAGTAAGAGTAGTATTAGAAATAGGAGTAGTAGTAGCAGTAGTAATACTAATAATAGTAGTAGTAGTAATAATAGTAGTCGTGGCAGTACCAGTGGCAGTAGTAAGAGTAATAGTAGTAGTAGTAGTAGTAGTAGTAGTAGTAGTTGTAATAGTAGTGGTTGTAGTAAAAGTAGTAGTAGTAGTAGTAGTAGTAATAGTAGTGGTTGTAGTAAAAGTAGTAGTAGTAGTTGTTGTAATAGTAGTGGTTGTAGTAGTAGTAGTAGTAGTAGTAGTAAAAGTAGTAAAAGTAGTAGTAGTAGTAGTTGTAATAGTAGTGGTTGTAGTAAAAATAGTAGTAGTAGTAATAGTAGTGGTTGTAGTAAAGGTAGTAGTAGTAGTAGTAGTTGTAATAGTAGTGGTTGTAGTAAAAGTAGTAGTAGTAGTAGTAGTAGTAATAGTAGTAGTAGTAGTAGTAGTAGTTGTAATAGTAGTGGTTGTAGTAAAAGTAGTAGTAGTAGTAGTAATAGTAGTGGTTGTAGTAAAAGTAGTAGTAGTAGTAATAGTAGTGGTTGTAGTAAAAGTAGTAGTAGAAGCAATAGTCAGAAGTATATTTGTTTCATGATAGTAGCAAGAGTATTAGCAATACAATATTGTAGTAGTTAAAGCTTAGGGTCACTGACACCACCTTGACTTCCCTCCCCAACCTACCCCCACCCTCAGTGGACTGGTCTGGAACTTGGTCTCTTTTAGTTCCTGGTTTTTACCAGACAGTAGAAAGACTACCAGGAGCTTAATGGATACACCATGATGGCAGTGTATCGTCCTTGACCTGGTAGATCGCGGCTACTTAATGAGATGAACACAGACGTATATTGATTATATGATTTACGTACTGCTTGTCCTCACGTGCCTTATGTCTCGTTACTTTGGTGCAGTACTATCGTATCTTATATAGATAACATGGCCAGTTAGACGGGTTCAGGGCAATAGGAGCAACGACTTTGCATTTACATTCTTTATTATGGCTAGTTATTATTATCGATAAAAGAGCGATGGTGAGGTCAGATCTCTTCGGAAAATGAATCTGTGTATCTGTGTGTCTATGTGTCTGTGTGTCGGTCTGTCTGTCTGTCTGTCTGTCTGTCTGTCTGTCTGTCTGTCTGTCTGTCTGTCTGTCTGTCTGTCAGCCTTTCTTTCTTTCTTTCTTTCTTTCTTTCTTTCATTACCTTTCTCTGTCCACTCATCCTCTACCATAATTTTCCTTACCCCTGTCTTTCCTAAGTCCATCTCTTCCTTATTAATGTCGCAAAGATGAAAGATGTCATCCTACAGAATAACCCAAGTCATCGCCTCACCTTTATCGATATCTCTTCATGAATCGAAACGCCGACTCTCGTTGCTATGGAAACCGGCCCCATCAAACCGGAATGTGCCTCGTTTTAAGGCCATTTCTGTCGTGTCAACAACCCGTAGTTTGTCCGATTAATCCGGTGTTTGGTAGGTCGTATTTCAGGTCTAGCCGGCTTCGAATACGTCATCAATATATCATTAGTCAGCACGAAATCGTGACGGTTCATAATATCCGATTATTTTTTGTTTATTTGTTTGATTATGTCCTCCTTGGTCGTTGCCCTCTCTATCATTGCTTTATTTATTAGGTCTGATCATGTTTTGCTATGTCCGTCTGTCAAAATGCTGTCAGTCAGTTAATTTCTGCCATCCGGCCATTTCCAATGTTTTTATTGGCTGGCTAGAATAATCTCTACCCCTTTTTTTCTCTTTCTCATTTTGGTTATGATAACTACCAGCTAGAAAGTGTGAAAAGGTTGTAACTAGCCTTGTGGCACAATGCAACACTGTTGTAATTTAGTGCTGTTGTTGCACTAGTGTCATGGGGAAATCACACAGTCATAGCACTTTCATCATAAAGACAGCACTTTCATCATAAAGACAGCACTTTCCTCATAAAGACAGTACTTTCATCATAAAGACCGTACTTTCTTCATAAAGACAGTACTTTCATTATAAAGACAGCACTTTCATCATAAAGACAGCACTTTCATCATAAAGACAGTCTTCTCCTGGTTGATAAGGATTTGCCTTGCCTTGAATCTTCGTCTTGGAGTTTTTGCTCTTTGTAAATGACTCCTGCTACCAGTGTGTGAAAGGTTGAGGTTTGGATTAAAACTGTTTTACCACTACAACAACTGTACACTACCACCACCATCATTACTACCACCACAACCACCACCACCACCGCCATCATCACCACCATCATCATCTTCATCACCATCAACAACCTTTTACTACAAATGCTGCTTCCACCGTCATCATTAGTCTACCACCATTGCCAAGACTATACAGCCATCTCCGGCAACATTAAAAATCTTTAGGTTCTGTTTTTCTGTATTTTTCAGACCTTGGATGCCTGGGAAATCGTGGCTGTGGCATTTTACTGTGTTAGACTTATAGCAAATGTGAGTACAGAATTTGTTGATAATAACCGTTTTTTTTCATCATATTGGACGATGGATAGTTTTAATTCCTTTAGCTTTGCTGTCCAGGGGCTAACATCTTGGCGCTCAGATAACATTTCAGACACATTGTACTTGGCTGCAGGCAGGAAGAGCTATTGTCAGAATGTCCCATTGGGAGTTGAGAGAGTTCTTGAGTGATCTGGTCTGCTGGGATGATACAAGCATAAAGTCGTGTTAGCGGGTATTAGCCTTGGATGCGAGATTTATGAACTTCATCATTAGTGTTATTAGCCTGTCTTATTACATTGTTGAAGTATCATAACAGAATGCAGTGTTCTAATTTCACATCCTCTCTCTCTCTCTCTCTTTCTCTCTCATTCTCTCTCCTCCCTCCTCCCNCCCCCCACTGTCCATCTCATCATCCCATTTTTATGACAGATTTGTGCAGTGCTTAAATATTCCTGTATATGATCCTCTCCTCAGTGCTATTGTTTCGCCTGTGTTGTATCTCAGTACCAAGAACTTTCTGAAGGAAGAGGCACCTACGAATTCCTCTTTAAACCTGTAAGTTTTTTGGGGTATATACTTCAGGCATAACAGAATTTTGCTATCTGGGACATGAAAATGTGCAAAGTAATTATAAGATAAGATAAGATAAGACAAGATAAGACAAGATAAGATAAGATAAGATAAGATAAGCCTTTATTATCCAGATTTGGAAATTCGTTTTCACAGCATTTATAACAATACAATGAAAAATACAAACAGATTAATAATGTTCACTCATACACACACATCCCTGCACACCGCGCTTTACGTACAAGCATAAGAAACTAAACAAGCAAATAAAACATGAAGGAAAGAAAAGGTTAAGATTCTGAGAAAGGCAGAGGAAGTTCAGGCGCAGGCGGTCGCCCGAGGAGTTTTGCAGCAGGGGAAATAATCAAGATAATATTTAGCATGGAGGAGTTAGCTCCCTAAAGCGAAAGGGTGCGAAATACGAGCAGGTAAACAAAGTCACAAGAATAGCATGAAAAACAAGGAGAAAAGAGGCATCAGCAGCATGTCGGTAACAAAAATAAAATGACAGTAACTATAAAAATAGCAACAACAACAACAACAACAACAACAACAACAACAACAACAACAACAATAACAACAACAGAAGCAGGACTAGGGTCTAATTTACATATTGTTCCAATATAATTTATTTGCACTCATAGTTGACTTTTGTGTTAAACGTCTATTGGGACCTTGATATTCAAGTATGGGACCTTGATATTCAAGAATGGGACCTTGATATTCAAGTACTTATAATATATAAGAAGAATACCTTCTCAATATGTATGAATTTCACATGCACAGATTCGTATTTATTCAATCATTTCATTATTCAGGTGGACTTTCATCTTAATCAATCATAACTTCACATCTTTTCTTTCACAAAGACACGTGTCATCAAAATTTGACTGTATATAACTAACATCACAGATTTATTATATAGTATAATATACTTTCTTTGTTCCCAGCGTCGGCGTCACATGGCCAGAGGTGCGCCTCTGTCTGATATAGAGGAGTACAACCCACCTTACGGGGCCAGCCTCCCCCCTTACAGTGAGGAGAACCCATTTAAAGAGTACTCACCTCCTGACTATGAAAACTTAGCCTTGAACTATGAAGACATTGATGACGTCATAGGCACGCCCAGGAGCAGACAACACTCTGCAGGGGGCAGGCTCAGGGGTGGGGTCTCCACCTCTTGCCTGGCTGATGTGATAGTCAACCCTCCCCCTGCAGGTTATGATGATGTGGATTCAGAAACACAAAGTGAAAGAGGAGGTGGGAACTTACATTATGCTGGTGATATTCAATGCCATTTTTCTCTGGAAGAATGTTCAGCTTCTACCACTGACATTTCAAGCCCAACCCAGTCTTCAGAGCGATCTCGATCACGGGTTACAGACTCACCCCGCTCCACTGACCTCCGCCATCATCACCACCACCGTCATCAACATCAACATCATCATCACCATAGCAACAATCACAGGCGGAGCCACAGTTCCCCTAGCGAAGGTGCCATAGCAATGACCTCCTCTTCCGCCCACCTCATGGATTACGCCTCTGACAACAACTCCCACCCCCGCCGTGGCCATAAATCCAGCAGACACAACCGAGTTCCCATCTCACCTCTCACCATACAGAAGAGAACCTATATTACTTGGATATGAATGACACCTTTCTACAGATTTGTTAAAAAACACTGTATAGTACAACCCAGCCTTACAACCATTTGCCTACAATAGTCACTAGACTATCCTAGAATAGCACAGGTCCAACTCCATTGATCAATTTTCAAACAACCAATGACCGAAAAATAGTATTTCCACTATCCCTGTTCTACTAGAAACTTTTCAGCCTCTGTATATGAAGAAAACTTTCATTCCCTCATTCACTTGTATTCACTAAAATCTCCAAATCTAGGTTATATTTGTTCATGGAAATTATTTCCAAATGTTTCGGACTGAAGACAGGAACTATTTTGCTGTCTATTTTGAATTTTTGAAAATGTGGTGGTCTAGTAGCTGAGGACGACATTCTTAATGTGTCAAAGAACTTGGCTTCTAACCACAAAAAAGGACGCCATTTTCCTTATCATGTGGGTGTGTCAAGGGAAGACAACTGCAGAGGATTTGTAAAACTAAATGCTGGAAAAAGGTTGTGCATAAGTTCATAGTGTGCAACTTGTATTTGCCCACTCTATTTTTATAAAGTGCTTTAAGCAGGTCACACCCTGCATTGCTTGGTCCCCAGGTGAATGTCTTTAAGAATGCTAAAAAAATATGCATCAAATCAGCTATAAAGACACATACACTGTAGAAAAAAAAACATTATAGGAATGATTAACCCTCTAAGACCCACTGTGCCGTACATGGCACATGAGCTTTGTGTTTCCCTAACAGGTGGTATGTGGAAATGACTTCTCAAACAACCAGCGAACAAAGGCACATATTACAACACAACAGTAAATAATGTATATATAGACATTATAAACGTGAACTTGAAGTGATCTAACCCATTTATTCAAAACCTCTCAAAGAACCGTCTTTGCCACTATATTAACTTTTCTATTCTTGGGACTGAGAGGCAGTTAGTTGTGTGTAACTCAGTTCATCCAAGGAAATGGAGTTAGGACCTTGTTATTCTAAGTTCCTTCACTGCCAGTTAGTTATGTCCCCTGAGTAGATTAATCTTTATGAGGCTTTGCCTAGATCCGAGGATATAATGTGACGTGTGAATGAATTTTTTGTTTGTAATATTTCTGTCATAAGTCAGAAACCAACACAACGTGTCTGTTCAATGTGTCATAGATATGAGAATACACAGTAGATAACTAAATTTAGCCTTCACACTGAGCTTGCTCATTCAGATTAAGCAAATGACCTTTTAAAACTGTAACAAGTCCTTTCAGTGTTGTGAAGAGGGATTTTGAAAAACCCAACATAAGCAAAAGTGTGATACCAAAGAATTTAGGATGTCCAAAATAAAAATTCTGACTGTAGCGGATGAGGACAGGCACACAGTCCTCGAAGCTTTGTTTTCATCCTCAGACAGTTTTAAGTGTGGCTTCATATTGCGACACCATCAACAAAATTTTTGTGCTCATTCCTGAAAACTCAAATACTTATTTTTATCCAGCAAGACTGCTATGTCTACATCTAGCATTCTGTGTACATCCAGTAATCTTATTCCAAAAATATATTTAAGCAAAGTGAAAACATATATAAACACACTGTTTTCTGTGTGAGTGCAATGGCTGTAGAATATGTGACTGGTCATTTGGGTCACTAAATAGAAGTGACCAATACATAATATAATGAAACGCATTAAGATTTGGCAAAGCCTGTTATATCGTGTTTCATATTATTGAATTATATATTATTTAGGATACCTATCACACACCACTGGTCATTTGGGCCAGGTCCACTGGACAGTGGGAGTAGGCAGGTTTGACTACAGTTAGTTGGAATAAGGCTGAAACTAACAGAAAAGTCTGGTCAGTTGTACTTAGGATCTTACTGGCTTGAGAATACAAACTGCCATTTTGCCATTTTCTCAACGTCATAAGACTTAAGAAAATATAGTATAGTACATATTATTCGGAACTTCACAACATATTATTGTGTTGTCGCTGGTGTTCCACAATTGCTACGTGCATTATTATTTGGAGCTAGAAGTTGTGTGGCATCATTTGTGAATGCTAGTTTTTTTGTCTTTTTTTTTTGCATCTTTGTGAAATTGTCTTGGTGCTAATATTTGCAACACAGAATTTAAAAAAAAAATCTTCAGAAGCACCACACTGTGCCTTTAAGTGACGTCACTGATGGGGACCTCCTATCTCACCATGAGAAACACATTGTGTTCCTGTGGCGTGTTCTAAGCAGCTGTGCTGGTTCATTACATGTTGCAATGTGCTAATTGCTGCATTTTGAGAATATATGTCTCCTGCTGATGATGGCTTATCACGACCTCCGGGAAATAGCTAGTGGTGCTTTGGAAGATTTTTTGAATTCTGTGGTTTGCATTGAACTTGAACTACTCTGATAGAGTATGGTGTATATACATTCCAGTCAGTGTGAACAGAGAAACAGTTCAGGAAATTGTTATGTTTGATGATCATGCTGAATGTGGCTGGACTTCAAAAACTGGACTTTGAATGAACCTGGGCATTGTTTTCAGAAGTGCTGTAAAGACCTTGTCCGATACTCTCCCTGCACCCTCCCGCCTCCAGCAAAATCATAGCTAGGGTTCCTCCTCCCCCCT
>JAWQUT010000818.1:68815-81230 GCA_033807755.1 Ellobium chinense
AGAGAGAGAGAGAGAGAGAGAGAGAGAGAGAGAGAGAGAGAGAGATGGCTAAATGTATTTAATCCAGAGCTTGTTATATAATGCTTTTTCATTTTTTTAAGTTCAGCATTAATATAATCTTCAAATTAAATCATTTGTAAATGTTCATATGATTTTTCATTCCTTCCTACCTCCCCCTTTCTACATTCCCTTCTTTCCTTTCTTCTTACTTCTCCTGTCACTCTCTTTCTAGTAACTGTTTCTATCAGAGTTGCCAGATTTGGCTCTCTTTTGGTTCTTATTCACGAGCACTTTGGCTCCGGCTCGTCAAAAAGTCTGACAACCCTGGCGTCTGTTAGTATTGTCAATGTTGCACTCAGTCAGTGCCAGAAGTACGGGCTGAACTGAAAGTAAAAAGACATGGCAGAGATTTTTGTTTTTTTGTTTTTGCTGTACTCAGTTCTCTTCAGAGTTACGTTGGTTTTCGGCCACAAATTTATCCGATACTTTCAAATTTTGTAATGGCATGAGAGTCGATACCTCTTCCCTTTGCTAAGTACTTTTGTTGATGCATCACAATGCCTTGAAAGGGTACTTGATACCCCTGCTTCTTAATNAGAGAGAGAGAGAGAGAGAGAGATGGTTAAATGTATTTAATCCAGAGCTTGTTATACAATGCTTTTTCAATTTTTTAAGTTCAGCATTAATATCTTCAAATTAAATCATTTTTAAATGTTCATATGATTTTTCATTCCTGCCTACCTCCCCCTTTCTACATTCCCTTCTTTCCTTTTTTCTTACTTCTCCTGTCACTCTCTTTCTAGTAACTGTTTCTGTTAGGGTTGCCAGATTTGGTTCTCTTTTGGCTCCTTATTCACAAGCACTTTGGCTCCGGCTCGTCAAAAAGTCTGACAACCCTGGCGTCTGTTAGTATTGTCAATGTTGAACTCAGTCAGTGCCAGAAGTACGGGCTGAAACTGAATGTAAAAAGACATGGCAGAGATTTCTTTTTTTGTTTTTGCTGTACTCAGTACTCTTTAGAGTTACGTTGGTTTTCGGCCACAGATTTATCCGATACTTTCAAATTTTGTAATGGCATAAGAGTCGATACCTCATCTCTCTGCTAAGTACTTTTTTTGATGCATCACAATGCCTTGAAAGGGTACTTGATATCCCTACTTCTTAATGAGGAGGTGGACGTAGGATTCTGAGCAGGATGGTTGTGGTAATGACCACGTTGTAGAGTTTACAAATCCGTAACTTTTTTTTGTCTTATTTGCAAAAAAATGCTTTGGCTTTTACAGTAGAGAAATGGGGTCGTGAACTCGACTCAATCCGCTTACATGTAAGTGCAGTTCACCTTGCTATTAGCAGTATGGATACTCGAAGGATTAAAAAGCTCTGGCCGAAAGCAAACCGTGATTTGGTATCGTTTGGCCAGAAACCGACCCAAGCCTCTTTAATTTAGGGCTGTTTATAGGTCATGGTCATGGTTGGAGCCATGGACCAGCGCGGCACGCTGATTGGTAGAAGGAGATGGCGCTGGTTGGAAAACAATGGAGAATCTAGTCAGTGATTGGCTAGTGGTTCCGCACCTTAGCTATGCGTGATCTTGGTAAATAGCCCTATACCGCGCGGCTAAAAAAAACAACAACAACCGAAACCTTTACTTTTAGACTTTTCAAGCCACTGGACTTTTAATTATGTATTTTTTTTGGTTATAGGCCATCCTCTATGTACACGTACTTTGTATGAACTTAAAAAGTTTTAGAATTGACCTAAGACTTTCTAGGTCATTAGCAAAAGTGATAGGACTGCTACTGAAGTGCCTTGTAAACAAACATACAGTAGATTAATGTTTTCATTCGAAAGGAACATAGTGCACGCTCTGCTTATTGTAAGTGTTGATGGTGGAATGATAGGGTGGGACACATTATGTCTGATGAATGGAGAACAGAACTGTTGTTAGTGGCATTGATGACTGTGAATGTGTTGATGGTGGGCATGTTATTGAAAACTTATGGAATGTGCGATTCCAGTGATATCATTTTTATACAATAAACAATCACAATTTATTACTGACTTATTGTTTTTTGTGTGAGTGGACAATATTTGTGATGCTTCCATAATTATGTGACTCTTCACTGGTCTTGCCTGTCCTAACAGTGTCAAAATGACCAGGATATGAGATTGAATACACAAGAAAACAACGCTAAAGGATTCACTACACCACTGACCCTACAAGCTTAACAAGCTTTAAAAGGTCAATAATAATAGTAATGACAGTCACAATAACAAAATGTTTATTTAGCTCAGACAACAACCAGTTAAAAATGAACAATACAATAACGATGTTCTTAAATCAGTTCATTCACTCATTCAAACAAACCACTCTTCCATTATTTGCTCACTCCTTCATACTACCCTTCCCTCCCCCCTCTCTCTCCATCTCTCTCTCATATCTTCACAATCACATTAATGAAACTCCAGATCTTGGTTTCACTAGGTCTTGAAATGTTCCAGCCTTTTTGTTGCGGATTTTCTTCTTACAAGAAAGGAAGGGGAAGGAGCCATAGAACATAGAATCTACAAAAGCACTAATAGCTATTTGCCAATGTCCCGAAAACCATCATTGACCAGAGACCCATACTCTCAAAACTCAGTGACGTAACACTGTGGGCCATAAGGAGTCATAGGTGACCTGTGTCAATGACGTCATTTAATAAGAAGCAGTGTTGCTACATTAAAAATTTATTCTGTGGAAGGAGCCGCAAGGTTCTTGGCACCTATTAGAAAGGCAAATCATTCATTGTGTACAACCCAATTAATCCGCTAATATTATAAAGTCCCGCTCTTTTGGGGCCCTGCCAGCCAAGTGTTAGGGTGTAGAAATATGTAAAATGACCTGTGATCTACATGAAGCATCCAATTTTAAAGTTTCATGTACGATTTGAGCCTTCTAGATGTATTAGCACGCGGTCAAAACCAGTCTAATGAAAACCTGGGGACCAATGCAGAATTCCAGGTAACCTTTTTTGAAAAAGATTTGTGAAAAATTTTGAGCGTTAACACCCCTTTTTCTTCCCCTTAAAAGATCAGGCAAAAGAAGTACTTTAATTTCTATGAAAGAAATTTACCGAAATCACAGTGGTATATTTATGTAGAACAACACAAAATATTAACAGGGCCAAAAGAAAAAAAAACAATAAGTTGCAAGGACGAAAATGAGGTAAGGGGAAATAACTGCTGAAAATCTGAGATGGCCGATCAAGATAGTCGTCATTGTGTCCCTTGAATTCTGCCCTGATAGATTTCTGGCGACTATTAATAGGCCAAATCACTGACTCTATACAACTTACTAATCCGCTAACGTACAAAATCCTTCTTGTTTGGGGTCCTACCAGCGAATATCAAGGCGTAGAAATATGGAAACGACCTGTGAGCTAGATAAAGCGTCAAATTTTGAAGTATCAGGTACAATTTGAGCCTTATAAACATGAAAATAAAGTGTGTCAGGCATAATATTATGTATAAGCATGCGGTCAAAACCAGCCCAATAAAGAATTGGAGACTAAACCATTAGAAGAGTCAACTGTTTTCGAAAGAGATTTGTGAAAAATTTTAGGCGATGACCTCACACCCCCTCCATTTTTTTATTCTTTCCCTTAAAAGATAGGCCAATAAAATATTGTAACCTCCATGAGGGGAGGGGGGGCCGGCAGAAATCACGGTGTAATTTGTAGAACACCGCAGTTATCGGAGTGAAAGAAGACAAAGACAGGAGGAACGAATGATCAAGAATTGGAAATAAGGGGAAACAACTGTGAAAATGTCAGACCGCCGATGATGCTAATCGCCATTGTGTCCCTTGAATTCTGCCCTGATGTTTGTTTGTTTGTCTATCTGCTAACCTAGTTTTCTCTGTGCCCGTCTGTCTGTATATTTACTTCGGGTAACATCTTTACATAATCCCTTATAAAAAGGAGAACGTTCTCTTTTTTGCATTAAATGAACTAGCCGCTGGGAACTGTGAGACGAGTCAGTCCTATACCAAGCTCAGAGCAGCAGTGTCTTCTTCTTAAGCAATTACTAGGGTTGGGCAAGTTCATCATAAAATTCAGTTCAGATCAAGTTCAGTTCACTAACGGGGCCTCGTACCACTTAAGGTCATTTTCCGTCCCAAATTTTATGGCTAATGAAACCGTCTGCCTGCAAACATTTTGAGCTATATTTCAAGAAGAATGGCCATTGAAGCCAAAACTAACCGAAAACGTAACGTCAGTTTTTGGCTGTACAGGATTTTCACATAGTTTAACTGAAGCAATGATACAATGAACATTTTATTTAAATCCGGTAAGCCTGCTTAATGGTATGCAATAAAATTTGACATACCCATGTGTCGAAAAAAAACAATCAAAAAAAAAAACCACCGATACCCACCAAAAACGTAATAACTCCCACATTTTTTTAATGAAATCACATAACACTTTATAATATGTTTAAATGTCCAATGAAATACAATCATAGAAAGTTTGAATAAAATGTATTGAAAATTGTTGTCTTTATGACTTTTTCCAAAAAAGACCTCGAGTTAAAAAAATCACGCAACACGTCAGCAAATCAACACAAAACCCCCACAGAAAATAGTCGAGGGGATTCAGATCTGGGCTGTGGGAGGACCATTCCACTGGTGTTCGTCGTTAATCGGCCTGTCATCGGCTTTTCCTTACAGCCATTGAAGAGTCCTTTGAGCCGTATGGGGCGTTGCTCCATCTTGTTGAAACCACTGCCTGTGTCGCTAAAATGCTCTCCTTTGGCCCCCACAGAAAAAAGTCCAGGGGATTCAGATGTAGGTTATATTTCAAAATTACATAAAGTGCGTAATCTGGTACGCATTTTAATGAAATTTTGACAAATGGTAGAATTTTAAGACATATTTTAGGTGTACAAAATTTCAAGTCATTCTTTAACTTTTTGTAGGAGATATTAAGGATTTGATGGGTATCGTTTTTTTTTGCGACTCCCTGATGTTTCATAACGCAGCTGAGGTTTGCGATCTGTTTTGAAGGCTTAAAGATTGATATACAGATTACTATTATGAAGCATTCCTAATTGTATATATAAGTTTTATAAAGCATTTCATTTGATCATTTTTTTTTGGTTAACTATGAAACGCCCTGGGTTTTGAACATAATATGGCCTAGAAACGGGTATGTCCAGAGACAATCCAATTCAGATGAGATGAAAATATATTCTGTTGTAGTCTTTGTATCTTTCTTTCTATTTTTGTTTGTGTGTTGGTTTTTTTTTTTTTTTCATTTTAGAAAGCGATAAGAGTCTTATTCAACTTTCAAAACCCCAGCAGACTTTTACAGCTGTCAGTTACCGTGGATGCCGAGCAAACTACTGTATTCTGCATTCAAAATAGAACATAATCTTGTATCGACTGCTACATATACACGCATTACCACGGGCACAAATACCCGAATTCAATTTATCATCCAAAAGTGATGAGCATGAAATTACTTTCACACACGTCGGGAGAATATCTGCGTTACTTGTGCTAGAAAATATTTATAATAAAAAGTTAATTTCCTACGGACAAAATGTTCCCACTAGAAACATTAAACATCGCCATGTTTAAAGTTGCCAACATATTAATATTATCCGGGATTACTGACGTCATAATCGCTTTTGACTGCACTTATGAGACTGAGTATGACACAAGTAAGGGGAGATAGTCAATGTGTGACAGTAATTCCACGCTTATCAGTTATGAACGACAAGTTGGATTCGAATATAAATGACAATGCAAATCATGTGCAAGTAACATTTGATGCACATTTCAACGATTTTGATCTGATTTCAACGCAGTATACATAATTTTGCTTAATATATATGTAACTGACAGATGTAAAACTCATATGAAGGTATGAAAATAAATTGGAACTTTGTGGCTTTTAAAAAATCCGAAAGAACTTTTCTGTGGAATAATTTTTCATGAAGACAGTGAAGCTAGGCCTATTTAATTTTCTGAAGACACTCACCCAAATCCGATTTAGAATCCTGTCATTCACAAAGAAATTAAAAAAAAAAACAACAACCAACAACTTGTCATAATAAAATTTGGTACAGTGGCATGACCAACAGTGTGATGAAAGACTCCTTCGTATTCACGTTGTCAAACTTCACAGGTTTTCTGGACGAGCCACCAGCTCTTCGATCCATGCTCGTAATTATCTTCTTGCTCTGGATGTTAGGTCAGCATGCCACGGCCTTCGCATTGTAAACGGTGTGCAAGTTAACTTCCAAATAGGACGTGTGACTTGTTCATTTACTCTTGGAGCAGTGCTGCCACCTCTGAGCATGACACTTTACGGAGGAAACACCCTGTCACATGACTACTTCGGCTAAAGCAAAAGATGCAGGGATGAAAGTAGTTAACCCACACTCGTAGTTAGTTAGCACTGAAGAGACATCGAAAACTGTTGTGGCATTCACCACTATATTTCACCGAGGTAAAAAAGAGACTGTGTTTTTACGATGGTATAGTTTTATTTTTCTCGCACTAGTCTAAATCTGTTAAGCTTGAACACGGCGTGCTTTTTTTTTTCTTGTCATAAAATTTAACGCACAAACTATTTCATGGTGAACAGGGATTTTGAAGCCAACAGCATACATCAAAACATAATCTCTCTATTAATAAAACTAAGTTTGTATCAAATTTTCTGGATTTCAGTACTCTCGCGAGAATGTCTCAGAGTACAGTTTTCTGTTCGGCAAGACAGGCAGAGAGAAACAGAGCTCAACGTGGCAGGACCAATTGTATATACTGTAGAAGTGTTTGCATTTCGCCTGGATCTTATTTCTGCAAAAATCGCGAGTTGAGCTTAACTAGTGAAAAGTAACCTACATAACAAAAACAAAACAAAACAATAAATTCGGTTCAGACGCTCTCAGTACAGCAGTACGGACTCCGGTATTAATAGCGTCTCCATTTTGCGTTCAATGGACCTATTCACGATACTGGAAAACCAACATTATTTTCTAGCTATCAGATATGATGGTGATATTTGTTTTTCTATTTAACAGAACTTGATCTACATACTGCAGTGAGATTTTATCGTTCATTTCATCTGTCCATCTTCATGCAGTTTGATCAGTGAGCCAGGATAGAGAAATGATTTTGTTCCACCGGACCTCAGCAGTCATCACGCTGTTCCTTGCGTTTAGCGTGATACAGAGGAGCTTGATCACAGCCGTCACAACAAGATCGAATAAAAACTGGTCGTTTCAAACTACTCTTTCAACTCCAAAACCCCAAAGCTGGGTTTCTTTAGCTACCCACGACCATGTTCAACGAAATGTATATGAGGAGGTACTTCAGCACTCGGCCAATGTCAAAAGTCAGTCGAGTAACAGAGCCCAGTCTTCTGTGAGGTTGATCTCCAGTGGAACAAGTTCGCAGCCAGTGCCTAGACCCTCGAGTTCACCATTAGATTCATCTCAGAACTCGGCCTTTGGCAAAAACCAGTTACCGAACACAGCTCAATCTTCAAAGAGGTACACGAGCACAACTACCGTGCCAGCCAAATCATCTTTATTCACCAATGGGCCAAGCTGGCAGTCAATGGCAAGCTCATGGGCTCCACGATTTCCAGCCGTCATGAAATCTGGCACGCAATCATTCTCAACAAGATCATCCCAAAGTAGTTCTAACGCAAATCATAATGCTCTTCCACCTGCATCGTTTTCGGTTAAAAACTCCACAAGTGATCTTTCGGGACTGAGTCAGATCCCTCACACTTTCATATTCAGGGACAGTGACAGACAGGCGATGAGAGCAATGGAGGAAATGAGAGTGACCAACAAAAATATATGGATTGCAAGCTCAGTGAATACATCTACAGCGATTGACTATTTAAATATTCCATCACTGTGGACCAGACACCTGCAAGAATCCGTAAATATTTTGCGGATGAGTTCCACCCCAAAGCCAAATACCAAATCATCTCAGATCCAGGCCAGCTCTAAGATTAACAAGCAAGTACCATTCGCAGGGTCATTTCAAGCCTCAGAAAATGCAAGGGACAATCAGGAAATGAAGAACTTCACCAGATCATTACAAACAACCAGAATTTCCGAGAACATAAAATTGGTGGAATCGCTACAGGAAACTGCAACGTCCGGAAATGACGCAGAAAAAACTGTCAATAGCTCATTCAAAATGTCCTTTTTCCCAAGAAGCCACCCCCAACACCTACAGACTACAATATCCCAAAGACCCACAACATCTGGAAAACCTGAAAAAACATTTTTTCAGGCTCAGTCATCTGAAAACGTTTCATATGTCCACGATATGCGACGTACAGTGACAGGATATGCTACGGAGACAGCACACACACCAGTGATAGAACCTATTACGAAGTCACAACGTAGATCTATAATGAACTTGCACGAATCACCGTGCACGCTTAGAGGCTGGAATAATGATTTTTGTCAGGAAGCAATGGATTTCGTCGTCAAGTTTGATCTGTGTGAGACGTCTACATCCGACCTTCCTCCTTCCCGAAGCTGCAAATCGCGATGTGGTGTGGAACTATCTTTTGAAGATGGCGGTAAATATTGCTCATGTGACGACAAGTGTCCAGTGTATAGGGATTGTTGCAATGATTTTCACCGCCACTGCTCAAACGTCTTCAAAGACAGCCTTGCTAAGTTCAAAGCTGTTTTAACATCAGGTGTTTGGCATGAGCAAATGTATTCTTTTATCCATGCCGAGTGTCCTACGACTAAAGTAGAAGCTTTAGCCCGTGTCACCGGTTCAGCTCACTCAGCTACAAAGCAAGTAACGGCTACATATCCCACCACCTGGTCGACACCCGTGTCACAAAGCTTGGTTCAAGACCAGGAGGAAAGCGTTTATATTATTCAAGGTATGAAGAATTACTTGCACAGGTATAAAGCTGTTGCCGATCTTTCATCAGGACTAGTTTACTCCTCTCCAAATTCTTCATGGTGTGCTGGAATCCCACACTCAAGCATTTACCACATTCCTCTTGTCATTCCTCTTGTAGGAACATACACGGCAGGTCAGGCCATAGAATCATATGTATTTCCTTCCGGGTTTTCTGCGGACCCATATTTAGCTTACGTTACAGGAATGGACAGATTCTTCTCGGACATGTACCCCAATATTTCAGCACCGCCATTTCGAAGAAATTTTCAAGGAGACTCTGTCTTGTGTGGCGCTACCATGTATAAAGAATATCAGCTGAATGACATTTGCGAGGCTTTAACTTTGAGAACGCCCCTGACAAGGTCACAAACCATCCAACGTTTACGCAGATTATCTGGAGCGCTTAATCAGCATGGTTCTTGCTACCATATAGCTGGTGATCCGTCGACAGATAATGCACAGATAAAGAATGGATCCGCAGGAGATAGCGAAGGACAAGGAGCAATGGTTATAATTCAGCCAATGTCACTGTTTGGTAATGAAGTCGTTCTCAAATTTAAAGGCACCCCTTGGAACATCATACGCTGTTCTGAGCGTACTCTAACCCTAGATCTATGTGATATTGAAGAATGCTCCAGAGGATTCCTCTTCACAACCGACGGCGAGTGTGTTAAGCCGACAGCCATTCAAGTTTACATCGAATCTACTTCATCTACTCGAGGGCACTTAGTGAATGACGATACCAATCCAGAACCTCCTAAATGTTTGTGCTTTGTGACGTATGCCGCAGTCAAAGCACTGGGCATTTGGGAGACAGCTGGAATTAAAGGTGACCTTTGCACTTTTGCAGTCACTGGCATGTTTAAGTCTTCAGAGACTTGGGGCAATGATTTTTACCGCCACAAATGTAATACAAATGGTAAGCACAGCCAATATGGCACCGATACCGGAAACGTCGGCCAGGTCAGAAATGGCGACAAAGATGGATGTCTTGGGGACTTGGATGAACTTAGCGTCAAGGGAGACAGGAAGAGGCGGCTTAATTCTGCACCCATAGAGACTGCTCTCCAGCAAATGGTTCTAAATGAAATGACTCAGATGCAAGGGGTGTGTAACGACCGATTCTCAAAACTCAACATATGTTTCCAAAACTCCGTCTCGCTTAATGAAACTTCATTATCGTCCTCATGCTTGGCCAGTTTCTCGTTTACCTACGAAGAACTCACTGGCTCCAGTGGCGTTGTGGCGTCTTCAGCTCCCCAAGATTACAACAAGGGGACAGTCACGGGGCGGTGTCCTACCTTCGGATTCGCGCAATTCGTCCGGTTTGCTGTGAGTATTTTTCTCGTGTTTCAGCAGCATGGACTGTTCCAGTGATCTCAAATGCCCATACAGTTGAACCTGATCTAACGACCACCTGTACATGACGACAACTTGCTGATGCGACTGGGTTTCAGGTTGCAGGAACCAAAATGTCAAAAGCCTCTTTGAGCCATTTAATAAATAATTTTTCCTCGAACCACAGGAACGTTCCGAGATGGCCAAAGCTAGTCCGCAGGTCTGGTGCCAACAATGTGTTCAAACTGTGTACTGTTTACAGTGGGAGTCCTTCATTTAGATTTAGATAAAAAGGGGTTAAAAACTTGGCCTTCTTTTGCAGATCACATGCCTGCATACATGAAATCCATTGAAGCCACTGGGAAACACTGCCTGTAACAAATACTTTTTTTACAAATTCAAGACTGGATTTCACAACTTCTGCGGTATGTTTTCAAGTTATACAGTTATTTCTACACAAGCTGTCCAATGGATAGATTTTATGCTCTGCTACTATTCACTCTGATAGTCCTGTTGGTTTTTTTTTTTAAACCAATTAAGCTCCTGCGACCTTCAGGGACGACCGTTTATATTTTCTGTTTTCTTTATCTCTACTTGATGATCTAGCGTGACCTCGATCACCCTCTCTCATGCTTTTCTCATAGATTTGGAATAGCCTATAGATCGCGACCACATGCAGTTGTGGATGGGTGATTGGAATGACCATTCATATTTCCTGTGTTCTAGACCTCAATTTAGCGACATTTGTCTAGCATGACCGCAACCACAATTTCTCATGTCTGAACTGTATTAAACATATGGGTAAAAACACTGTCTAGAGCGACAAACAGGTAGCGAATCTGAAATAAATCAGGTTACGGCTTTCCAGTGGCTTCGAGAGCAATCCTAAATTTACAAAGTTTTCTTTCTGATTTGAATATATACGAATTATCATTGTAAGAGGCACCGCAGCAACCCGAGCTTGCTACCAAGATAAAATAAGGAGGTCAAAACTAGAAGAAAATGGTTTTCTTTATGTCTTGACCACAGAAATCTACTTGCTCAATCGATGATCTGTCTATGGTGACCGAGCTTCTAAGAAACGAATGTTGGTCATCGTATACAGATTCAGCAGTTTGGAGCTATTGATAACACTGAAATATGCACTATTTAGTGACTTACAGACTATGCTGCACTTAATAGAAGACTATTATCTGTAGAGCAGTCGATAGATAGATAGATAGATAGATAGATAGATAGATAGATAGATAGATAGATAGAGTAGGTAGTTAGATAGATAGATAGATAGATAGATAGATAGATAGATAGATAGATAGATAGATAGGCGGGCGGGCGGGCGGACGGACGGACGGACGGACAGACAGACAGACAGACGGACGGACGGACGGACGGACGGACGGACGGACGGATGGATGGATAGATAGATAGATAGATAGATAGATAGATATACAGATAGTTAGATAGATAGATAGATAGATAGATAGATAGATAGATAGATAGATAGATAGAGGCGAGACAGAAAGAGAAAACACAGTTCATCTTAAGTACCAATAACAACAATACAGTAGCAATATTGTTATTGTTATTGTTATTGCCATACTAGATCTCATTTGTCCCCACCAAGCCGAACGTTGTTTGTATTACTCTCGCTTTCTCTCTGTCTGTCTGTCTGTCTGTCTGTCTGTCTGTCTGTCTGTCTGTCTGTCTGTCGTCTGTCTGTCTGTCTGTCTGTCTGTCTGTCTGTCTGTCTCTGTCTCTCTCTCTCTGTTCCCCTGAAAAATATCACCTCACGGAAAGTTCGAAAAGTCACGTGTTTAAATTCTGGTGTAACAGTAGGTCCCATTGACGTTCCTTGAAAAACCTAAGTTTGTCACGTCAGTTACAGGAGAAATAATCTGAAAATCATCTTCATTAGACAGCTAGGGCATTAACGATGGGATCTCTTGTCATCGTAAGAATTACGTAAGTGCAATTGTGTTAAAAGAAAGGCACCCATAGTAGCGCACAACATATTATAAGATAAGTCAGATGATACACTTTTATTGTCCTTAATGGCACATTGTCTTGTTTATCTATACAATACACAGATTAATAATTTATTATCTTAAACCCAGAACAATACATACCCCCCCCCCCCCC
>JAWQUT010000818.1:105656-111926 GCA_033807755.1 Ellobium chinense
AACAGTAACTGTTTACCTCTGTTCTGAAGGTTGTTACTGAAGATATTTCATAATAATAGATAGGCAGCGTGGCCGTGTGGTTTGTGACTCGTACTCAGAAACTGAAGACTTTCAAGTCTAAGGTTTATGTGTTTGACTCGCGAGCTGGGCGGTGTACGTTGTAGTGTCTTTGGGAAAGACACTTCGCTTCCATTTCCTCACTCAACTCAGGTGTAAATGAGTACCTGGCTTTAGAGCTGGGGGGACAAGGGCGCTGCACCGCTGGCGACCAGCAATGACTTTGTTATGTATTTCATTTGTATGTATGATGTGTATTGTTATATGTGTTTGTATTATGAATGAGATGTGTAACACTGTATGACATTGTAAAACAATTTCCCTACGGGGTAAATAAAGTCGTATTTATTTATTTTATTTTTATAGTCATGTGATTAGATGGATTATCCTTTCATGAATACTTTCTTAGAGGTGTGAATATCTAAGCCAGTCGTCTCCTTCTCCTTTGCACTGCCACACGCCAGCACCTCTTCTAGGGGTCTCCCTGCTCACCCCTCAAAGCTCATGGGATTCACTTAATTCAATCAGGCGCTGACCATGGGTCACTCCAGGAGCCAGATCTCCAACGTCTAATTCACCACAAGTGTGTGGTGGGGGGCGGGAAGGGGCGGAAGTGTCTCCTCCCTCCATCTCACACCCTGGATATGTTCAGAGGCGTGTCGTTTCTGGGATGGTTGAGAATCTGTTATCTATCAGGGTGTTTTCGCACTGTAGCACCATAATATAGTTGTACTTGGAAAGTGGCGCAGTTTAATGTTCGGGAACAGCGTGGTCATTTGGGTAGGACTTTGGATGTTGGATAACGATTTGGTGGGTTCGAACCTGGTCATGAACATCGTGTTAACAATATAAATATTCCTCACTATTCCACTATTTGTAAATTGGATCACTTTTTTTTTTATTTTTAAATATCCAGATTCAACCTCAGTTTTGTTTATGAATGAATGAATGAATGAATGAATGAATGAATGAATGAATGAACGAATGAATGAATAGAGAGATACTTTAATGTTTCTGTTTTCACAAAAATTAGCAGCAACAGTAACAGCATCATTAGCATCATCATCATCAGCAGCAAAACTACCACCACCACCGCTTGGAACACAGATTAAAATAATTCTATCCATACCACCGGTGAATTAAGAAATTTATTTCGATGTTTAAAACGCGCTGATTACAATGATATTATAAAATTAATACTAATTTTCGGATCTAAAAGTGATCCTTCGGTAGGTAAAATACCACCACCACCACCATCAACAATAACATTACCATCAATAGCAGCAGCAGCAGCAGCAGCAGCAGCAACAGCAGCAGCAGCAGCAGCATCAGCATCATCATCATCATCATCATCAGCATCATCATCATCAGCAGCAGCAGCAGCAACAACAACAAAAGAAGCAATCAGCCTTGGACCACCATTCTGACATGTCCCTCCTTACATCTCCGCCTCTGCCCCCGTGGCAGGCTGTCCTCTTCCAGACGTCCGCCCAAAAAGTGTTGGGCTGTGCACGATAATTAATCATTGCACCGCATTTACTGCTAATTAGCCTTCTGTACACGCATGGTTTGGTCACTCAATTGTCTCGAGTGCTGATAGCTCCAGGCAGGTCCACCATCGAGAGGTGGCAAGAGGGTGGCCCTGTGTTCTGGACTCGAGTGCAAAGGAGAAGACAAGATGCAGTTAGTTGGAATAAAATTACTGCGTTTTATTGCGAGTGGGTCTGAGAAAAGAGAAAGTATAAGGGTTAATGTAAAGTAGAAAGGGTGGAAAAAATAAGAAGAAAAATATCATTCAATGAAAACACAGCTCCTTACAAAGCCCTTTTCTAGTTGGTACTGATAAGGAGTCTAGATTAAAAAGGAACGATAGGCCGTTAGTGGAAACTATGTAAAACGCAAAATGATATGATAAAACGCTGCACGACGTTAGCGATAGGCATTCCAGATATTGGGTCTTCTCCTAATACCTGCACTGACCTGTCTGCAGCTATTTGAAGAAATCAAAGTCAAATAATCAGTGGAAAGAAAAATTTAGGGGCGTTACAACTGCGTAGTGCCATAAAATACTTCAGTAACTGTCTGTTCTTTCAACTTTAATTTAAATTCATAGGTCAAGGAATCCTACGCCAGATTTCTTGTTTACCGCCTCTTCCTGAGATTTGAAACCTCATCTCAACAGCGAGAGTCCGCAAGCAGCTGCAATACGTCATAAATGGAGACTACGAAATATCGGTAAGGAAAAAAAAAATCTGGTCGAGGATTTCATTTGTCATTAGAGAGTTACCCATAGGCACCGGCCGAGATTCACCAGTTTAACAACTAGGCCTCTCTATCACCTATCAATGGACACTTGGCAGCATTCTTTGATCGCAGCTACTCTTATTTTGAAGTTGCGAATTCTACGTTTGCAAAGAGGACTAGAGGCTATGGCCTTTGATAACGGTACGGGATTTCCCGATGACATGGAAAAGTAGTCCCATATTGTTAGGTTTTTTATGCCTAGATGTGGAGCAAACCGCATGATTTTGTACATAATTTATCTGGTCATGTGATCTTATATCTAATTTATCGGGTCACGTGGTCAAGTGGCAGTGACTCAGGATTTAAAAGGTCATCCATTAACGCTGATGATCTGCCATAAAAAAATAGCTTGTTGCGATGAGACATCGTGACCACTCGCTGGCGAGGCACATCAATAATGGCTTTCTAATGATGTATGAACTTTGATGGGCTACCGTTTCTCTGTTTCGATCTGTTTCTGTTATTTTTCTCTTTAAAAGGCTCTTAGATCATTACATGAGCAGTTCGATTGAGAAAGAACTGGCTGCGACCGGCGATTTTAATGTATCGCTGCCATACTTGGAACTTAGAACGTGTTTCTTACAAGGGGCTGGGCAGTATACCAAGTCGATAACACTGTGGCAGAATTTCAGGGCATATAAATACACTCAAACAAGCTTATTACGAAAACCCTCAATAGAGTGTCAATTATGCTCATGCTTGTTTGTTTTTTTTTCGTTTTGTTTATTTGTTCTTCCATTCTCTCTGTATCGTTGTTTATTGTATCTTGTTATGTGTTTGGCTCCGGCCTAAATACAGTATGTAAAACTGGTACACAAACCAACGTTAATCCGAAACACCGAGCAATTCAAAGCTGTTATCAGCCCCATGAATATTGTGAAGAATGTTTAAAACGAACCAGTTAAGAGAATCCCTTGAGTTCGTAATACGCGTATTCCAGCATAGTAGTATCTTTACTTCCTACCTACTAGTACACCATTAAATCCAGATTTATACTCATGGTATTTCCAAATGCAAATAAAATATTAGTACAGTGTAATCTCCGGCCTTCTCAGTAGGAGGGTGGGCATGATAACATGCTTGTCGCTGGCATGCGACTGACAACTTGTGCTAATTTACTGACACGTGGACGGTATCCAGGTTAGCGTTATCGAGATACCAGCCAGATTCATGAATCTTAAACGTGCTCTTGGACGGAAATCTTGCAGACCTCAACATCTCCACGGAGAAGTCATTCGGGCATTTCCGTCGTGCGAAGGAATATTTGCGCATGCGTGAAAATCCCGGAAACCCAATCTACCCAATTGAGCGGCCCGCCATGTTGAGAGGGAAATATGGCGGATTGACAGTCGATTTGTCCATGTAATGCAGGGTCGCGTGCCCTCATCAATTGCCGATTGTGGCCGATAATTAGAAAAATGTTAATCGAATTATTTTCTTGTGTGAGAATGGAAGCACCCGGTCTGACCCCTTTTAAAAGGTGGCAACTGCCGAAAATAGGAGCTGGGCGCTTAAGGAGTAATCGGACCGTGAACCATCGTCTGCTGTGAGCTGATTGATTGTTTTAATATCAGACGTGGATTAGTGGGGGGCGATTGAGAGAAATGTGAAAAGGCGTGCAGTGCAGGACGCTGGGTGTGGACCTAGACTAGACATCAGCAGCGTGGGAGCGGTGAGGGGGGGGGGAGGGGAGGAATGGGGAGAGGAGAAGGAGAGCAGCAGCAGCAGCAACAGCATCAATGTAATCAAGATCTTAATCACCACCACCACTTCCATTGTTTTCACAAAGAGGAAAAACTTAATTACATACGTCCATCAATAATAACAAGCTATAAAATGGGCAAAAATTACATAAACAAGTCAAACTTTTGGAGCGTAAACCGTGCTCATTCGTCAAGCTGAATAAGAAAGGACTACATTTCATCATCACAGTCATCATCATTACCATCGCCAGCTTCATCATCATCATCATATTTATCGTCATCATCATCATCACCATCATTAGAAACTGAGAAAAATTAAAAGGTCACCTTTAGTTCAAGGAATTTATCAAAAATCTAGTAAAGAATTAAGACCGAAAATTACATCTAAACGTTTCGGCTCTAAAGCTTTATCAATAGAATGAAACAAGTTATCACCATCATCACCATCCATATTTTCGTCGTCATCATCACCATGATTGTCATCGCCGTCATCGTCATAATCGTTATCGTCACCATCACCATCACCGTCACCATCACTGACGTCATCATCAACAGCGGCAACAACAACAACAACAACAACAACAACAACAACAACAACAACAACAACAACAAAAACCGTGACAGCAGCAGCAGAAGTAGCAACAGCAGTCGCAGAATTGCAGAAATAGTTCAAAACATATCCTCAATTACTATATGAAAATTCAACACGGAGTTGTGTTATTATTAATAATTGAACTTCACACACGTATCTTCATCACCCGACAAATTTCAGCTGGTTCCCCCCTCAGGCTGCTAACACGAGAAGAACGGCATTACGGAGAGCGGACGCTAAGAATTATGACGGGGCCAATATCAATTTCACTTTTTCTTTTTCCACAGTCTGATCGAGGAGAAAGGGAGAGTAAAAATACTCGGAGAGGTCAGTGCGTAAATTAAAACCGGAATCTATAACTAGCTACGTGCCAGGAGGGCTTCCGGTATATCCGCCGCCATTTTTCCGAGGCAACTTGTGTTTTGTAAATGTTTGAGCTGGCGCATCAATAAGCTCCTTCCGGTTAGGATTCTCCTTGCGCATGTGCATGACATGTCACGTGACGGTCTATATCCGGTCTCCACCGATTCAATTCGCTAAAAGTCTAATTATCGATTAGAAGTTAATCTGCCTATGCACGCTCCAAAAGTGGCGTCCAACGTTGCCTCACTGCTACATGTCGAGGCCACCAGTTTGAAGTTCTGAAGACATCGATGGACTGGTCAAATTAACAATTCTGCACAAAATAATCTTTCACTTCTCATCAAATCTCTAATAACAATTGCTTCGACTATACCGACAACCTTGTAAAGAGAAGATGGATGGTCTAAGTCTCCCGGTTAGTCGGTCATGCGTTGTTTAAGAAAACAAAACCAACCAGAATCCAGCTCACCGTTAAGTGTTGCATTCTTTGCAGTTTAATCTTTCAAGTTTTAAAAGAGAATCTTCATGCGGTGTATATTATTGTCTGCATTAAAAATGTTTTATTTGGACATCCTATCATAAGATACTGCCATGAAGTTTGGTATCGACATGAATGGCGCTGATTAATAATCCAGTCTAGCCTTTGTATAAAAAAGTAAATTTTACGTCCATTACGTTCTAAAGAAACAACAAACTAATTAGATCTACAAAGGTCCAATACTTTAGCTAAAGAAACTGAACAAGTTACACTTATTGAAAAGCTTTAAAAAAAAATAAAAATCGAGTAAATATCAAAAGCAAATTATCGATACCTTAAAGTTTCCCTTCAAGAGGGTGAAAAAGATAATGCACTCTGTTCAGTCGCCATTACTGAAGGAATATTTCTGGGCAGTGACCATAGCTATAACAATATAACAGGTAGGGCCGTCACTAAATGCACGATCAGTATCAACCAGTTCAGAGTTTACCAAAACTTGCTCTGACCCATGGACAAATATAGTTTTGAAGTCCATCTTCAGTTATTTCAGTAATGTGATGTCTTAATAATTATTATGAGTCTTTGAATTGAGTTCAGTCGTTCTCTAAGACTTTTCATAATTGCTGGATTCTTTTCACCTATGAGAGACAGATTAGTAGCTAATCAAGGCGTGATTCTAACTTCCATTACTATGTATGAATGAGGATGATGAGGCTAGCTCAGATTTCAGTGAAACTGGATGTTGGAGGAGGTGTTGTTTTGAAGGTTTTTTT
>JAWQUT010000818.1:113223-125723 GCA_033807755.1 Ellobium chinense
TTTCTTTCCCTGCCTGTCTTCATCCTATCTTTTGACAGTCTGTTGTTGAGCAAAGCCACGGGAGAGGATTTCACAAACTTTCTCTTTTCTTAAAGGGAGACACGGGCCCTTTCTTACTGGTTGTAAAACAGATAGTATGGTGCGCAACTTAAGACAAGAAATTCATTGAAAGTTCTAAGCAAACTTGCACACCAAAGTGCTGAATGGTACATTTTCCTCCCATAAGAGCGATGATCTTACGACAACTGGCATTTGCGACAGCACAAGATGTTTGGTACCTGATTACATCTATGTCCTTTCTGATAACCTTATGTATGATTCTATGCGGAGGTTTTCTGGATTTTCTACCTAGACACAGAATTACTTCATTTTTACATCAAAGTCTGTTACTTGCTCCTCGCAATTCTCCGTCAAGACAGAAATTCTGGTGCTATATCAAACAGCCAAAGACCATCACCTTTAAAGGAGAGAAATGCACCGTTCAGCACCTTGGTATGCAAGTTTGCAGGAAAAATCCAGTGTACTTCTGGATATAAGTTGCGCACCGCGGTATCTTCATTGGAGGTATGAAGATATCAATGTATTTTTCACTGTTGGCTGTATTAGGTTTTACATCTCTCATTAACTTATCCTGGGGTGCCGTTTCAAAATACTTTCCAAATATGTTGTTTAGCTCTTCCTCCAAATTTTGACACAAACAAAAATGCACCTGAACCAGTTAGATTTTGAGAACTTAGGCAGTGAAGCAGACACCCTAATATTTTAGGCCTTTTCACTCAGTAAACAGGGTAACCTTACCCACCTAGCAACAATCACAAATTTTATACTTGAGTGACAAAACCTCACCTTTTCTGAGTCTACACATATATTTGCACCTATCTAAGCCTTTGAAATTAAAATCCAACCCCTTTCCCCCCTACCCATAGGACTATTTAAAATTGCATATTTTTATGCCAGGTGCTATTGGCATCTTCATACCTACAACCCCAGGGGAAGGGTGTGCCTCCCTTTAAACTCTGCAAAGCGCTCACGCATGTTCGCTGGAAAGAGTGACGGTACTAAAAGTTATTGGTTGAGTTCATTAGTGATGGAACTTTTGTCCCCTGATCGCAAAAGAAAAGTACATTTAAAAAAAAAAAAATCACAGAGGCCTAACGTTTTACGGTGATTCTTTATTGAAACCTTTTCCATGACAACAATATAAGAAAGATACCATACTCTTTTTCATTGTAATTTTCTTTGTGTTGTATCTTGATTATTTGGAGGGGACTCCTTCCATTGCAAAAAAACGTGAAAAAATATTATTTTTGTTTTTTTTTTAAGATGCCGGAAGCAGCATGGTGGTGCAGCTTGTGAGACGTTCTTAAAAACTGAAGACGGTCAAATCTGGGATATGTGGGTTTCACAGTCAGTCTGGGCACTTTGCGCTGTGGTGTCTTTGGAAAAGACACTTTTTCTCTATTTCCTCATTCGACTCAGGGTGGTGAATGAATACCTGGCTTTCGAGCTAGGGTGGATCAGGACACTTCTCTACCCCGATGTCAATAATTTTGCTTTATTATATCTGGCTTGTGATAATATATTTGATTTATATGTATTACATAACCAATTGCTTGTCTGCACTATTGCATATGTTTGCACTATAATAAATGAAATGTATAAATTATATGGCAATGTCAAACGTATGCCTTTATGGAAAAATGATGGTAGATCTTATCCTAATTTGTATGCGTTATGTTGATCACTTGCAAAGAGGCAGAATTTGTTAAAAAGCGGATTGCCATTAAGTAGAATTAGCAGTTTGCACTACATAATATTCACGCCTATAGAATTAACTCACCATTCAACTTGCATCCTATCATCGTTTGCACTCCCGCCATTCAATTTCCAGCTCTCTCCACCGTGATCTAGTCCATCTCTACCATCTAACATCACACAACTCTTAAATCCCTCCTGTGATGTTATCGCCTTGCTCACGGACATTGAAACAATGTCTCTCGCCTCTTTTACATAGTGATGGGCGATACCTCGATTCTGAACAAACGCGACCTCTGAATACTTCAGCCAAAGGTAATCGATTAATAACATAAGTACTTTGAACAGAAGGTTAGACGTAGCTTTCCTTTCATGATATTGTGAATTTTTTTCTTTCTTTAGCTTTTTTTTTTTGGTTTGGACGGGAAGGGNGGGGGGGGGAGCGGCAAGAAAGAAGAGGGGGCGTGGGAGGGAGTGAATGATATTTATTTCACTAGGCTCTGTTCTTTTTTGCTTTTAATTTCTTCCTTAATGTGTTTTGCAAAATGAATTATCTTCATCAAGAATTATACTGTAACGGAAGAGACAGTGTATACCCAGGTGAAGATCACACTGATATTTCTGTAGGAAGTTTGCATGACTTTAGTAGAACATGGCCTATCTATAGGCCTTTTCTATTGTAATGTTAAACTGTGATACAATAGAGAAATCTGGATTGGGAAAGGAAGGAAGACTCTAATTTTTGCTTTGTTTGTTCTCAAGACAAAAAAAAAAAATGAAAAGGAAATTTACCATTGCAGTCCATAAACCTATCGCGACCCATTTCTCTAATAGTAACCGATTTCTGGGAAAATCTTAGCAGTAATCGGTGACTACTACTCGAGTACACCCGGCACTTCCTTTCCACGGCATCCTGATATCCATTTCACAGCCGGAAGGGCTTAAAAAACTGTGAATAACACGATGCCTTTAGTCTTGGTCTGTTGAACTGGTGTGAGCAAGGAATAAAAGGGGCGAGACAGCCGGGTCGTGAGTGCCATTAACAAAATGTGGCCTCGCAGTCATTAAATGACACATCTATAAATTATTCACCTTGATTAGAGCAGAGCCGGGCTCCTCTATTACTCACGCTCATTACTATATTGGAGCAGGCCATAAAAAAATATAGGTAGGCATGCGTGGAGCTGATGTAGATGTATGATGTGTTGTGGTGTGGTGTGTATGTGTGTGAGTGTGTGTGTGTGTGTGTGTGTGTGTGTGTGTGTGTGTGTGTGTGTATGTGTGTGTGTATTTATGTGTATGTATGCGTGATGATGGTGGTAGTAGTGGTAGTGGTGGTGGTGGTTGTGTTTGTGCAAATGGTGGTGGTGATGTGGTGTAATATGTACGTATGTATGTAAGTATGTATGTATGTCTGTCTGTATGTATGTATGTATGTATGTATGTATGTATGTATGTATGTTTGTATGTATGTATGTATGTATGTACATACAAGACCAGACATTACTATCATTGACGACAAACACAAAACGGTCAAAATCATTGAAATTGTTGTCCCTTTTGACGCCTTTATTGATACATGCCATAAAGAAAAATTCAATAAATATTTTCTATTGTCCAAGGAGATAAGCAATTTGGACTATCACTGTGAAGTTATGGTCTTGGTTGTTGATGCACTCGGCATCGTTCATAATAAGTTCAGAGCTGGTTTAATGAAACTGAACATCTGTAAATCGGAAGCAAAATTTCTATGTAGTTATTGCAGCATTAGTGCTATAATTGGTTCTCACCAGGCATGGAAAGAACGGTGCAAAAAACATCACAGAGAAAACTGAGCAGCATACGATCGTTACCATCACATTCACCATTATGTCTATCATCCCTAATTATCAGTAACCGCTAATATCATTATTATCATCGTATGGATTCCATAACCATTAACGACAGAACTCTTCCACTCCTAGGTCATCCAGCTCATCACTCAAACTCAGCACAGCAACAATTTCCTTATAGATGTAATGTTACTATATTATGTCTGTACATGGCACATGTATTTTGGGAAATAAAGAATTATGTGTGTGTGTGCGGGGAGGGGGGAGGGGGGGAAGAAAGAAGTTGGGGAGGGGCATGGGGGTCATGGAACGCCATCTTCGGTACGAGTTCAGGGGAAACCACCTAACATTGGCTAGTACATTTTAATAGAATTTTGGCAGGTTTAGGGTCTATGTGTGCTTGCTGGAGTGATGCGAGTTGAAAAAATTAACTTGGAAAGTTTGCTCCCTTTTCAGAGGACACAGCTTATCATAGATAACGAGTGAAGACATCTAAGAAGTTTTGCCTGAAAACATGAGACGTGCTCTAGAAAAAAAAATAATCCAGCACTGGACATAAATAAATTGTGTAAGGAAAACTAAAAGAAGTTTGTACACCTAAAAGAATTGAAAGCTTTGGACATTCATCCTTCATCATATAGACATAACTCCTGAAACATCATTATCTTTACTATCATTATGTTCCAGAGAGAAAGAAAATCTCAAACTTGGCATTTGAACATTTCATTTCAAGGTCCACAATTTCGGACTTCAACAGTCTTTCGTCACTATCATCGTCATCATCACCATCATCATCATCATCATCATTATCATCATCATCATCACCCTCATTATCATCATCAACATCATCATCACCATCATCATCATCTCATCATCATCATCATCATCATCATCATCATCACCATCATTTGTTTCACACAAAAAAAATTAAAAAGTCGTCCACCAGTGTAGTGAAATGTAATTTAATTTAAACTATCATCATCACCATCATCATCATCATCACTATCATCATCATCTCATCATCATCATCATCATCATCATCATCATCATCATCATCATCATCAGCATCATCATCACCATCATCATCATCATCATCATCATCATCATTTAAAACTGAGAAAAATTAAAAGCTCAACCTTAATTCCAGGAATTTATTAAAAATGTAGTAAAGAATTAAGACCGAAAATTACATCTAAACGTTTCGGCTCTAGGGCCTCTATCAATAGAATGAAACAAGAGTTTTAACTTTCACAATGAAAGCAACCACATTAAGCAACTACATCATCATCATCATCATCATCATCATCATCATCATCATCATCATCATCATCATTATTTCGTGCATACTCATATTAACACCATTCATGTGGTTCGGTCGAATCCTCCTGGACTCTGCTCATAAACCACTATGAATAATTCAGCTTAATTGGCCTCGCACGGCCAACCCGGCATGTCATTTTCATTAAAGCCAGTTATCATTAATGTACTTCACACGCGCTGAAAGCCAAAAAAAAAAAAAACAACCCACCAAAGCCGATTATTTTTCAAGGGACATGCTGATATTTTGGCGGTTATTCGTCATTTCCGTTCCGCCTTGACAAATCCATCGTCTCGCTGGCATTTGATGATGGGCCAACTTGTGTGTTTTAAATCAATGGAATTGTGGAGGGCTGTGCATGCTAAGAGCTTGGTCATCAGCCAGCCATGGAGGAACACACTGCACCTTATCAAGCCACTCTTTACATTGGCGAAGATGAGAGTTTGTACCAGTTTGGCTTTCCAATGGCCACCGGCGTTTTTTGACAACACTTCATACGCCTTTTCGTTCCCTTTGCAATTTTTTGTATCTTTTTGGAGCCAGTGTTTGCGCACAGCCGACTCCACTCAATCACTACTCCCCGGGAGCGTAGAGAAACATGCAATTAACAAAGTTTCGAATATTCGGTAAATATATAAAGGAAATACATCTGTCTGTTGCCTGAAAATGTTGTGATTACGCGGAATTTGCGACTATTCCGATTGCAATTAAATGAGTCGATTGTATCACTTTTGCTTGCCATTACGATCAGCATTCTTGATAACACTCCAGCCTCAATTGTGTCTTCGGACTCTTGATCATTTTGGGCCGTTATGTTTTCCATTTCCATATAAACATTCACAAAAATTGCGTGCAATGCACCGGCAGAGAAAGCAATATGATATGAAAATAGTGAGAGGGTGCTAGCTGCATCCACAACATTACAAGGGTACTCGAGAAAAACCAGATTGTCCCCTTTTATTGTCAGTGTGAATGCGGCAATATGATCATAACTTGCATACAACCTTGCCTTGCTTAGATTAGAACTTGATTAAATAGTAATATTAGTAATAATGATAATGATGATGATGATGATGATGATGATGATGATGATGATGATGATTTCTATTGATAAAGACCTTAGAGCCGAAACGTTTAGATGTCATTTTTGATCTTAATTCTTTACTAGATTTTTAATAAATTCCCTGAATTAAGGTTGAGCTTTTAATTGTTCTCAGTTTTAAATGATGATGATGATGATGATGACGATGATAATAATGATGAAAATAATGCGATTTATTAGTCTCACATCCAGGCTAATACACGCTTAGGTGGCAATCACACTAATATTGCCCTTGCAGGCCTGATCACTCCAGGACTCTCTTAACTCCTGAGGAGCATACAATGCCGCTGCCATTCTAGAATTCTGATATTATTTTCCACTACCTATAGACCATTTTTCAGACGGATAGACGGAGGAAAATGTTGAACAAAATGCTTTTCTAAGGCACTTAACATGACCTTGTTCTGGAATCAAATCCACAATTTTTAGATCTTGAGTTCCGGACCGTGATTATTCGACGACGTTACTCTACTAACCTCATATTCTCATCAACATAATACTCCTTCCCAGCCTTCCTCTTGATCTTTAAAAAATGAGTAACCACGATAAAAGGAAAAAAAAAGTGGGACACGTGTAGAAAGCATTTCTTAAGTGACAAAATTTTGTCAACAGCTTTAATTTAATCCACCCTGGGCTCACTTGGTTCAGACGTGGCAAAACCAACGGTCCAACAGAACACAGAACTGCTGTGATTTTCACGCCTTGGTGTGAACTGCAAGAACAGGTCCCTAGAACATCTGAGGACCAACGGAATTCTATAGCTCCTCTTTCACATTGTCACGTCTTCGTAACAACTAAACAAAGTCACCAGGGAGACCGAGTCAAGTTCCAATGCATAATTCAGTACGGTAAGAACGCTTCTGGGTCTTGAAATTTTTACCGTAAAGGTCTAAAGAACGCTGGAAGATGCAGTAGAAAGACGTAATGCTGGTAGATGTCCAGACAAGGTCAAACTTCTCCGACAGCGTGTCATCTAAATCTCACAGTTCTCCCATAGTTTGTGGTAGATCACTGTAGACATTTCAATGATTATATGTTTTTCTTGAGAATTTTGCTGCTGCCCGTTAATGTATGAATAACATTAAATATGACTGAAGCAGCTGAGATGCGCCGGCGGTGTTCAGCCATGCAATGATTTAAAACAACAACAACAACAACAACAACAACAACAACAACAACAACAACAACAACACAACAACAACAACAACAACAACAACAACAACAAGAAGACTGCAAATTTAATTGTGTAAATAACATATACCATCATAGTCCATTAAACTTCATAACATTTAAGAGCTCTTCTTCAGATCAATGTATTCTGTGGAGCGTTGCTGATTGACGCCTTTAGATGTTTGAACTCTTCATTAATCTTTCCACTCTATATGAGATTTAAGCCTTATTTCCTCTCTGCAGGTCACAAGATGGAATAAATACAATCCCATCACACCCCAGCAGCCACGGTTTCCTGACTAGAGGTTTGTAATTTAACGAATGCTTTTCACCCGACTCTGTTTACATTGTCTCATTATTAATTGATACAGACCAGGCCAGAGTGACAAGCTGGTGCTGATAGAAAGGTGAACTTTAACGGACTTAAGAATCTGTCGCCTTGAAATAAAAACAATCCTGGTGGTGTGAATCACTTTACTCCACTATAGTAGACCGACAAAAACACTTACATCCTTCTAAGTGTCAGGTTTTGAAAATGCCAAACAAGAATTATTGGAAGAAGAAGAGGAAAAAAATAAGACAGGACACAATTAAAGTGGCTGTTGTTTAAAGTGTAAAAATATTTTACGGAGTGAGAATACTGGCTAGACAGTCGGGATACAACTTATGGGTTATTCTCTCTGGAATTCTGGCTAAGTTGTATTATTAGGCAAGATCAACTTTTTTTTGTGAGTTATTTTCCCTACCCCTCTGCCAGTTGGTTTATTTTTTTGTATCTTTCGTTTATGTCCAGAAATTCACTCATTCCTACAACCTCTTGCTCACTAACTTAGTGGATTATCTAGCTAACTATAAAAACTCATCCTTCACATGAACCAGTTAATATTTTTTATTTTTTCTTGATAGATGAGAAATATGCTGCTGGTTTTTGTAACATACGAAAATCTTAACGTCTAGTTGTTCGCCAAATTACTTCCCAGGGGCAGGTCTGGCTTTCCGGCCAAAATACTCTCCCCGTGGAAGTCTAGCTGTCCAACCAATATTATACACCTGTCCAATATTTCATTACTCATCAGCTACAATCAGGGGCGTAGCGTCCTTGTAATCTATAAGTCTTATGATTATCAATATCTTATCTTACTTGTCTAATACAATTTAATGACTTTAATCCTAATTGTTTAAAGACACCTTCATACTACTTCACATATGACCATGAGCCATTTACAAGTACTTACAGCTGACAGTACGACTGTGTCAATTTAAGCTCTAGTTGTCTTCGCCAATAATTCTTCGCCAATAGCTACAATCATTCTTCGATTTTGCCTTTGTTACTGAAACTACATTATGGCCACAAGAGTATAACAAACATCAACTGGGCTTTGGTTACTTAGATGACTGTTTGCGCAACTCTCCACACTGGGCCTGTTCTTTCTTTCTCTATCTTTGAAATCTGGCTGTTTAACCCTTTAAGTCCCAAGAGCAGAAGTACAATGCCTTGATAAATAAATTTCATTTTTATGTGCATTCTTGTATTAAGTAAACGGACTTCACTGTACACAAAATCAAAGAAATCTAACTGTTATATATATTTCTTTAAGGAATAAGCATCCCCACATGTCTACGGCACATAAAATAACAAGAATGTGCACTCCATGCTCGTATGCCATATATGGTACTGTGGGGCTTAGAGGGTTAATGGCCTAGAGGTGGAATCAACATAACGTGATCGATCTGTGATCTAACTACAGATAACATTGAGATATCTCTGAAAGTGTTTCTCTTGGAAATCCAGCAGTGACGCCAAAATGGCTGCTCGGGATTTTGTTCAACAAACGGGCGTGACAAACTGCCTGAGTGACCTAATTCATAATGGCACGCGCTGCTCTGACTGAGAGTGAAGAGTGGGAGGGTTTCTGTTAACTCTTCAGCGAAGGAGAGTGGATTGGACTAATTTAGTATTTTCTAAAAAGTTGGATTTGTTTTACTTTCAAGAGGCTTTCAGTCTGTAGTGCTGGTGCTTCATTTCTGATGCACCAGTCAGTGTGGGACTGACTGAATTCCCAAGGCGACTTCCGGTTGGAGAGAAAAGAAAGGGGGAGTTGAGAGGGTGAGAGGAAGAAAGAGAGAAGAGAGAGAGAGGGAAGGACGGACAGACAGACAGACAGACAGACAAACAGACAGACGGATAGGCAGGCAGGGAAGCAGGCAGACAGAGAGACAGACACAGAGAGAGACAGACAGACATACACACAATCACACACATACTCACACACACACACACACACACACACACACACACATACACACACACACACACACACACACACATACACACACACACACACACACACACACACACACACACCACCCACACACACGAACTCAACAAGTATGTCTCAGTGAAATATACACGGTTTGTGTTGTGTACCTTTCATATCAGCTTAACAGGATCATTCAGTGGTCATCGGGACTGTGCTGTTAGTGAGTCACCTCATAATCCAAAGACTGTCAAGTCTGAGGTCTGTGGGTTAGACTCTGTGGTTCGATGGTTCACTTTGTTGTGTACTTGGTAAAAGACAATCAGCTCTCTTTTCTCTCTCGACCAAGATGTAAAAATCCATAGATCTAAATAAATACGACTTTATTTACCCCATAGGGAAATTGTTTTACAATGTCATACAGTGTTACACATCTCATTTATAATACAAACACATATGACAATACACAGCATGCATGTAAATACACAATATTACAAATGAAATACATAACAAAGTCATTGCTGGTCGCCAGCGGTGCAGCGCCCTGGTCCCCCAAGCTCAAAAGCCAGGTACTCATTTACACCTGAGTCGAGTGAGGAAAATGGAAGAGAAGTGTCTTTCCCAAGGACACTACAACGTACACCGCCCAGCTCGCGAGTCAAACACATAAACCTTAGACTTGAAAGTCTTCAGTTTCTGAGTACGACTCACAAACCGCACGGCCAAGCTGCCTCCCTAGAGGGTAAATAGAAATGCATTTCTCTTCTTTCTTCAAAATATGAGGCTTACACATGCCTAGCTGCTTTCTTAAAAGGTGAAAAAGTCACCTTTTAAAATAATTCTTGAAAGCATTCTGGTCACGTGTACTCTTGGTAAGGATTCACTCATTTTGTGTTTAAATTTCATCGGAGCATTTTTCTTTCGTCTGCTCGCCATAGAGGTCAAAAGAATTTCAAGGAAAACAAACTGGCTGTTACATTCCAAATATACCAGTTATCGATTTACCAGGCCTTGGGCTAAATAACAGAATAAAATCAACACAGAGCGAATACATCAGATTCTAACACTGAACCCAATCAAATGAAATCAATGGATGGGAAGCTTTGGGATTATTTTGTCCGTTATAACGCACAGCGACGTATTCCAAATACGTGGAGCTAGGGAAAAGAAAAAAAAATAGGAAAGCATTCAGCCATTTTAGCGGTGTAAAAAATTACAGGCTGAAAATTTGTGACATGGAGGACGTCACACCACGGAGAAGCCACAGAACATGTAAAAACTGTACAAAAGTCGTGTTGTTATATGTAATACAAGACTAACACCCCATTTTACAAATGGGCAGGCAGGCAACGCACCAGAGGCGAAAGAATACCTATGGCACCGAAAGGCATCATAGACGAATGCATTAGACTCCGTGAAAAAGTTGGACGATTGGCGAATCGGGCGGATTGAAAAGATCTATCGGAGATTGTATTTCGTTGCTATACAGATTCTTTTTTTTAAAAAAAGGGTAAAAAAAAATAAAGAGGACTGATGTGTATAGTTACTTTTTGTGTATTTTTCTACGAATTTAGGTGAGAACAGCATGTTTTTACGTTACGTAGTTCTCAAGAAATCTGTGACACAAATTTGGCTGAAGCGTTTTATTAATATAGATATTGTGCTATCTGGATGTTTTGGGAATAACCGGACCACGGTTTAGATGTAGAAAATCAAAGAAAGCAACAAACAGTTGATAAAAAATCATTCTTATTATGTGACTCGAGACCGCTATAGATTTTGCAGCCACCAGTGATGCTACTGGGAAACAAAAAAGCAAGACGAAAAGATCATTTTTATATAAGTGGCTGTGTCTAAATTTGGAACGGATGAGTCGCATCGCTCTTTAACTAGATCTAGAGTTTATTATAAATAGGAGCATAAATTGGTGAACTGCCACTTAAGTCAGTCACGGGCTCATTCAAAAATAGGGATACATGGTCTGACTAGAAGCGTAAAAGGACCAACTTCATTAAACAACCGATACGTCCTTACGTTTTTTGAGTCTGGGAATGAATTCTGATACCGCCAAAATCCAAAAACAAAAACAAAAACCTTCGGATTTAACCCAGTTTGTCAAATACATCCTTTTACATCAACACAGATGACTTGTGGTGGCGAATTCAAACCTTTGCTTAACCAGCATTATTGATTTCTGATTCGAAGACACACCCAACTCCAACCTTAACGTACTCCACAATAGAAAGAAAGGAAAAAAAGCAACAACAACATTTGACTCAGCAAACGAAGTAATGAAATAAAAAAGAACAAGAAGGCACGAACAGGGCAACACCGCCGCAAAGAATTCAGGAACACACAAAGCGGCTTTTAATCGCCACTAACAATCGAAAGCACCGCTGGCTCTTTCAACGCTAAACCCGATGCGATGCCAATATCACAAACGCTTCAGTCAGTCTGAAAGACCGTAAATTCGACAGTCAGATGTCTCATGAGTAAGGCTTCAGGCTCTTTGATCCGCTGATCTTTTTGAGTGATAGCGAGATCGAAATGCGAGTTCGATTGTGGCATTTGATGGCTTTTAATGCATGGGCACCCAGCAGGTCAATAGATAGATCGATCGATCTTTGAGACGAGCTTTGTTTGGCTGGGACTTTTTTAATTTGTGTAGCGATCAGTGGCTTCTTTTCAAACAAGACTTCATTATATCTCTATTAGGGTTGCATGTTTGGGTTTGAGGCTTTCTCATGGCGCGTTGTCGCAAGCACAAAAAAAAAATAAATAAATCCATGTTTATTTGTAAATTTGATCTGTATGATTAATTACAGGATGGAAGTATATTATGAGTGTGTGTTATTTTATTTTCTACGAGACAAATGAATAACACGTTTCTGTATATTATGTCTTGTTTTTTCAACGTAGACATATTATTTTTCTTAATCTTTCACGCTCCACATTCTTTTCAGTACGCCTATTCTGTTTGTTTTGTTAGGGGTACATAAAGAAATATGAGTGAGTGAGTGAGTGAGTGAGTGAGTGAGTGAGTGAGTGAGTGAGTGAGTGAGTAT
>JAWQUT010000818.1:129555-145663 GCA_033807755.1 Ellobium chinense
AATGAAGGGCAATGTGACCTGCATAATATGGCACTGAGGATTCTGAGACGCATTTTTCTTCCCCCATGGCACCCAAATTATCATTGACATAAATAATTATGGCTTCAGGGTCTCGTACGCCGTCGGGGGTTCTTAGTCGGCTATCGCTGTACTTCATGTTAAGGCAACGTAGTCAGATTGAGGAATTGCTTAGATGATTGCAAATACATGCCTCACTTACAAACCGACTGTTGATTTATGGGCTTTTAGCCAGAATAAGAATCCATATGTACATGAATTAAGTCACTACAGTGTCCAGTATCTGAGAAGGCCTATCTTTCTATCATCCATCCATCCATCCATCCATCCATCCATCCATTCATCCATCCATCCATCCATCCATCCATCCATCCATCCATCCATCCACCCACCATCCATCCATCCACCCACTCGCCCATCCACCCATCCACCATCGATCCATCAAGTGACAAGAGATGACCCGGGTTTATCTGACCTGACCGTACTGACCCCGCTCCATGACACCTAATCAGCCGAACGAGTCTGTCCACAAACATCAGGCGTCTGGTGTCGACCTATCTCATATCGTACCCTTGAGACACGCTTGGCATCACAACAGTGTACCCATATCTTGGCCCTGGTGAGACAGATAAACGGCGGGATGGATGGATGGAAAGAAGGAGGAAGAAGGAGAGAGAGAATGAGGGATGGACGAATGAATGATAGAGCAGAGTCAAAACATTGTATGGATATACGTGTGGAAACATGGCTGAAAGTGAATAGGACAGCAAATCAACATAATAAGCACCTCCTTTATCCCACTAAGACCACCAGCAGCAGCAGCAGCAGCAGCAGAAATGTCGTCGTCACCAACATGCCATTAAAGCTTTGCCCACACTAAGACTATTGTTTCTCTTAATGATCTGGCTGAACTGAACTCTGTCACCCCTTACAATATAATGAGACCATCGCTGACCCTCGCTGGATGAGCACCCATACTCATTAACGATTCAAAATGCCAGCCTGGTCATATCGGAAGTGGACACGTTAAGTGGACACACGTACACGAGAGTCAAATAATATCACAGCACTTCTCACGTGCCGGATAAAAGCATTCAATGATTTTACTGACTTCAAAGCTCGTCCTTTGCAAGAGTTACCATCGCACAGCTGGACTAAGTTTCTGACATGTTTAGACTAATTCTAAAACGATGAAACGTTGAAAGAAATAACATGACAAGTGTTTTATTTTCATAATGATGTTAGTTTAGGAATATAATAATAAACCAGGATTTACGAATAGAATTTCCGTGAGGTAAAAGTGGCAAATTTCAAGGAAAATGCGCTTTAAAAATCTGTTTCTTTTTCGTTTTTTTTTTTCTGAAAATAAGACTTAATAAATAATCACCTTCGACAAAGAATTTCTGTTTTCTGAAAACAGTTGCAGTTAAGCAGAAGTTCGTATTTCGAGACTTGCGATTAAGCGGAGTCTGTATTGCCATGTTCGAGCCTTGTTGACCTACTCAAAAAAACATAGTCAAAATCGCAGCCAACATTGGCATTAATTTGATTAATGCGAAGAACATATCGCAGGCACCAATCAGCAGTAGTCATCAGCCCCCAGCCGCCCCCCTTTCCTCCCCCACCCCCTGGTTCTCCTGTGTACGTGAGCAGTTGTAAAACCCCTCAGAGAAGCACAAGATGAGCGTGAGTTAATAGCTCCAACAGGGCTCGTAAACCGGTGGCATGGCGGCACTTCCGGCATTTTGATAGCGCGTGGTGTCCATCTCAAAGATTGGCCACATGTCGTGCTTTTGACCTCTGGGTGCACGTGATGGGATGGCCCTCCCCCTTTGGTCATGTGACTGTCCACTCGTGTCCTGTTTTGGCGCTGGTTCTTGTGATAGTTATGACGCTGGTGTGTCCTAAGAGGGGTGGATGACTCAGAGGCGTCACAGAAATTGTTTGTTGTTCTAGCCTCTTTAGTAGGGGCAGGAGCTCCTTAAAGTTATTTATTTCCTGACTCAGGGGACTGATGGGGAGTTATTTAAGGTCCCTTAACCTTATGATAGTTGTCATAAACCCGGAACTTAATTAGTAAATTCTGGAAAGTTTCTAGGGGCGAGATAATTTCTCTCCTGTGGTTCTTTGTAAAATAAGTGTAGTTCTTTATATTTTAAATCAATCAATCAATCAAATCTGTTTATTCCCATTGTAAAAGGTTTACAAAAAATGGGTAACACAGCTACCGTCCGACGGACGCAATCTCACTTGCAGACATACATTACATCATCATCACTCCCACACACACACACATACACACACACACCCACACACATACATACAAACATACCTACACATACACACACAAATATCATGGGGCGCCCACTGGGTCACCGTTCCTGACAGAAGCTTCAGAGTCAGCTAAGGTCAGCAGTATTAGAGAGGAGTAAATATATACAGTAGGCTGGGCAGAAAAAGATGGCTATCATTCTATATTGGGTGTGGAACGGTTTTTCAAAGTATGGTTTTCATAAATTTTATATTTTCGTATTCTGAAGTACAGTAATGCTTTCATTTAACTCCATTTATCCATTTACTTAGTTTTCTTCCTCGGCCATTCGTTCCAAGTCTTGTCGCTGACTCACATTCCTGAAAAGCTATTAGATGAGTACAGTAACAAAGTCTTCTGTCTCCACCACTGTGGTCTCCTAGCATTGATACGATGAGTTAGAGCAAAACAATACACAATATTTAAATACGAATCCCTAGTAGTACAACAGCTAATAACTTAATAATTATCTGTTTTTCATTGCACTGTTATAGGATCTTATCAATTGTTTACTTCCGTTCTTAAGCCTAGTTCAAACGTCGTGAGATTTTGAAATGTCGAGATCGTATCAAAAGTTTCACTCTTTTCTTTAGTTGTACAAAAAGTACAAAAAGACCCAAACAAACCGAAAAGTCTGTAAACAGACGAATGAAAGTAAGAGTTTTCTTGGAAAATATAGAAAGAAATACATTTCCAATGATTATTCTACAAATTATTCGTTAATAACAAGAGAGAAACTTCTTTTGACGTCTTCTGCAAGACGCTATTTCGTGAAGATAAATTAAAAACATTGATCGGGAACACACTCCCTGCTTTGGATTCTCATTCGTATCAAAGTGCCATCGAAAGGAGGAAAGGTTTTTTTCTTTTTTTTTTAAAAACAACTACCTTGTTGTCTAGTTCTTATAATAAATCTGCTATGAATGTTGTGCACAGGGCGATGCTCTGTGCCATGAGAACCAACCCCCAGAACATTTATTTTCCTTTTTTTTTTAAATTGTATTTCCCAGAGTTCCATGCTGGACAGTAAACTCCCCGGAAGCAGCGTGATAAAAACCAGGGGCCACAACCCGTCAGGCGCTGCCGTGTGAATAAGGATCGTATGACATTTGCGCGTAAGTCAGTCCTGGCTAATTTACGCGACTATAATACAATACAGGGCATCAGCCACATGCCTTAAGAAAGCTGTATAATTCTCCTCTTAATGTTAGGAATGTTTAGATAGACGAGGGGCATTCTCTGCCATTTGCTTGACCTCTGGCATATGGTGGACAGCCGTGTTGATAGAAGGATGTATGTATGTGATATATCTACTTTTAGTAAGCAGTGAAGTGGATCCTGTTAAAATGTAGTTGGCTTAATCGTAGTTCATCTTTGATCACAATATATTTGATTAAATACAATAAAGTATTTTCTATTATAAAAAGTGGTTTGATATTTCTTTTAATCGCAACATTTTCATGTCCCTGAGGAGTGATTGTATACATTCTTTAGATTAATCAGCAGCTGACTAAAGGAAAACAGAAGAAGAAGAAAAAGAAAGAGGGGAAAAAGAAGACGAAGACGAAGACGAAGAAGAAGAAGAAGAAGAAGAAGGGGGAGGAGGAAGAGAAGAAGAGGAAGAAGAAGAAAAAAAAGAAAGAAGATGAAGAAGAAGAAGAAGAAGAGGAAAGAAAAAGAAGAAGAAGAAATAAAAATCAAGATAACAACTCGTGTATGGAGAAGTTCCTCGTATCTAAGATTTCTTTCTGTTTGCTTGGTGAGAATATATTTTAGAAAAGAAAACTTCCACGAGAATATGAGATACAGCCTTCTGTTTGTGGTCAGTGGCTGTGTAGTATATCAGATAAATCCAGCCCTCCTACAAGGGAACTACGAAAACGATTTGTTTTTGTAAACCATTTGGAGCACAGGGAGGCGTCTGGTCTTGTCTCTATTAGCGACGGGACAGTCTGTTTTGAAGAATGGGGTTGCCGGGGTCAAACACTGCAGATAGGGAAGGGAGATTTTCGGGGCTGATTTCCAACCACTCCTGTACCCCCAGCCCCATCCTCCCATCTCCGTCACCCCACCCCCATCAGGCTACTCTCACTCTTCCCTACCTAAACTACAATATTTGATTTCAAGATCTTCATAGAGAACTTTCGTTTTTAAGGCATCGTCTGTGTGAACACATAACATAGTATATCTCAGGACTTGAAATATTCGACCTTTTACATTAATTGAGAACTTGCGCATTAAAGGTGGGACTGCATATCAACTTAAGAATTAGATTAACAACAAGTTTTAAAAGTTTAAGACGTTTATTAAGAATAAGCCCAGACCACAGATGTGGTACATTACAAAATACAGTGCTCGTTTAACGCTACTAAGGGTGTATTCTGCACCGATGAGCTAATGTAATTCTTACGATAACAAGAGATCTCATCGTCAATGCGCGCATTCTCAATTACGTAAAAAAAAACCAAAACGGTGGACGTTCGTGGAAGTTGCGCTTAAGCGGCGCCGATTATATTTCAAAAACTCTTGTAAATGTTTAAGTGATCCATGTCACTCTAGCCTTATTACTTCCGATCCCCTAGCGTCATATGACCAATTGCCTCAGGTTTATTATTGTGTTCAGACAAATACCCCGCCTAGCCGCTGCTCTAGATCAACTCAGACTAAATACTTGATAACTTCATTACAGAATACCAGCACACCACCCTGCAGCGTACAGAAAGACGCCGGCAGAGTTTCATGATGGGGTTATGGTGTAAACAGAATTAGGAGCAATTCACAGGATGGAAGCATTCCTTAAATTCGTAGCACATGTTGAAAGTCGCGGCGTGGCTGTGCGGCTTGTGAAGTGTTCTAACAATTCAGTAAGTGACAAGCCTGATGTTTATAGGTTCGGCTCTCGGGTCGGCTGGCTTACTTTGTAATGTCCCTGGGAAAAACATATAACTACCCATTCTCACTTCATTCATTTGTAAAAATCAGTATGTCGCTTTAGAGCTGGGAGAGGGGGGGGACCAAGGTGCTGCGTCGCGGCGACTAGCAATGACCCTAACGTAAAGAAATAGTATATAGTTATGTGTAAGATGTGTGTTGGTGTATGGGATTGCAAACCAAATTTCCCATGGGACCATCAGCCTAATCTAACTGTGAATTTCAAAGCTGTGAAATACAGGAATAGACCGCTCTTAATTGGTCAATTCAATGAAGTTCACACCTGGTTTGAGCAAAATAATTTTGTGATTACGTCATCAAATCTTGCTTTACAAAGTAAAGGATGCCTCGGCCAATGAAATCAGTGTAACAGACCATATCAGCCAAATCAGCCAATCATATTCCTTTGACAATGGACAACTGTACAGCAGAAGTAAAGGTTGCTGGAGTTATGGCTTGTGATGCCCGGATGACCGTATATGTATAATAACTGAGAGTTATCTATGGGTTGAAAATCATTATTTGAACCATTCTGGACAGCAGAATAAATGCACTGCAGAAGCAAATTATGAAAATATCTGGGAATTTAATGCGTCGACCAGACATCCTATACAGATCATATATAATCATATCCATTTAGTCGCGACTCGCATTATCGCAACATGGCTCGTAACATTTTTTTCTCAGTTCCGTTAAAATTTAGAGTTAGGATAGGCACTGTTGGTTTAAATGGACATTTATATAGAAAGAATATAAAGCAGTCAGGAGAATATTGAGTGAAGGAGGACATTCTACATTTTTTTTTTTTAGTGCCCGGGGTTCGAAAGAGAGAGAATGCATTTTATGAACGGTCTGTATGAGACTTGCACACATAATAATAATAATAATAATAATAATAATAATAATGCAGTTTATAAGTCTCGTATCCAGGCTAATGCCCGCTCACGCGACTTCACACTATCATTACCCCAGCAGGCCTGATCACTCTAGGACTTTCTCGACTCCCTGGGGAGCATACAGTGCCGCTGCCATATATACTGCCGTTAAAATGAAGAACCTAGTATCTACTATTTTCATGTTTTGCTACAAATGACAAAAAACGATTTCTTTTAATAACTGTTGATAGAATAGTCGCATCGTTACCATTTTTTCACTGGCACACACTTTCTTAATTTTTTTATTTTGACCTAAGAAATAAGACTTCTCAAGTCAAATAAAGACAGTTACCATACTGTATTTTTCATTAAAATATTGGGATTCGATTTCTAATTAGGTCAAAAAGTATATACAATTTTTACTATAGACGCCTTTAAAAATGAGGTATCGATGCCAAACTAAGATTATCAGACGCAAAATTTTCCAACGATTTTAACGATATAAAAATGCCCATTTGACCCAGATAGGTAGATACTAGGTTCTTCATTTTAACGGCAGTATAGGCGCTGATCACTAGCATTCTGACAATATCTTCCACTGCCGAAATGTAGAGTGGGTGAATGATACATATTTTTGTCTAAACATTTTATTTCTTGTGTTTTAGATTAGGTTCCTTCCACTAAAACGTTAAGCCAGAAGGTAGATAATTTACCTACAAGATATTCAACGAAATTGCTATATTTTACGTCTTAAAAGCCAGGTATGAATAACGTATTGTTGTATATAGGAAGTAGATAGGCTACCCCCTCCCGTATGCCCCCGTTGTGAATGCATAATTTCGTGATTAAAATTAGGATTAGTAATAAAAGCCCTTACTTGAAAGAATACAGAAAGCTATGTTTTTGTATATAAAGACGTGGAATGATAGCTTCTCTTTTTTTTAATCTCAATTTTCAATTTGCTCCCAAGGAGTTGCGAATACGCGAATCCGACAGTACATTAAAGTTACCCCGCTAAGCATGATGAGCAAAATGCGAAGGGCGTACAGAAATAACAGTTTTAGCAATTCATCAAAATATGCGGCAACCGAAGAGCGTATGAAAATAGAGTACAAATAATGAAGTAATTTTCGGCACCGACGGTCCATTAGTATAATTTCTGCGAAAATGCATCTGTCTGCTGATCTGTCTATCTGCAAGAAAACAACATATTATTTTCGTGCCAAGGCTCATTAAAAGGGACGGTTTGTGGTAGCCATTATTACTTCAATTACTTAAGAGAGGTTTTTATTTTAACTGTTTTAATAATATTTGAGTGGGTGAAGATGGATGTGGAATGTTTTTAACATTATTATTATTATTACTACTTGTTAAAAAACCCATTCTTCGAATGGGCTTGCATGTCTCAACAGCAAATTTTTTGTACGGGACATAGGCCTACAATAAAGACAACATGGTGTCGCACGACCTTTGACCTGTGTGAACTCCGACCAGAGGAAGCAACGCAACTTTTGTTTCAGCAAATTCAAAGGAACAACTGGCAGTTACACGAAACTTTACAAAGAAGAATTAAAGTTTTAAAAATATAAAGCTTTCCTAAATGAAAAAAAAACAACACACTAAGTTCACCACGCAACTCGGTACTGAAGCAAACGGTGACATATCGGATTTTATGGGTGTAGTTGGATTTATAATGAAATGCGTAGATGTTATATAAACTCAGCTTATATGATGCTTGCCACTCTAAAGAAGAGCTTGTTTACGCTGCACTTTTATCAGGGTCTAAATGCATTTAATGGCTGTTGCCAGAAGAGAATAAACAACATTTCAACAAACGACACGTCACAGACGACCGACCACGTCGCGCAAATCTAAAGACTCGAACCTTTTCCCGGCCCATTGTCCTGTCAAAGGTCCGACAATATGCTAAACAAATGTGGAAGAAAGACCCGGCGCCGGCGCATGGGAGAAAGTCCCTTAAGATGCTACGCTAATAATAATGTTCCTGCTATGTTCACCTAAGACACGGCCATCTTTCATCTTTTGGTGTCTTTGTACAGTAAAAACCTCTAAATCTCAGCCCTCACTTCCTCGAATTTCTTGCCTATTGAATGCAAAGCTATAACCTCCTGTTCTATTGCTCTATATCAAATTAACCTCTCTGACTCGAATGTTTGAGTGGGTCCCAGAAACTGGAGTCTGTGAGGTTCACTTGTATGTATAATAATCTTAATATTTTACCTATAGAAGAGCCCGATTTTTAATGTATTATTTCAAACTTACAAGACGAGGATCACAATGCTCTGTCTGTAATACTTTTGATCATTTGGAAGACCATATCCGAAACAACGCCTTAAAGATTCAGTTTGTGCAAAGCTGCATAGCCTATTGGCTAATGCATTAGATGCAGGACCTTAGACGGTGAGTTCTATTCTTGATCATGGTCATTTCGTGAAAGCATTTTGGCAAAGTATTTCATTCATGTTTTCTATTGGTCGTTCCGTCTGTAAAATATATTACACTGTAGGCAGTGAAAGAAAACATCAGAATGTCAGTGATCAGAACCTGTAAACGACAGCGGTACTGTCTGCTCCCCAGAGAGTTAACCCTCTAGGTCCCAAGAGTAGTAATGTTACTACAGTGTCACAGTCGGTTCAAATGGTTTAGATTTTTTCGACATAAATTTTATACTGTCTGTATAGACTATTTATTGTTATGTAGTAATATATGTGCCATTGTACTCTGGTTCTTCGAGGAGTCATGTCTACATATCACTTGTTACGGAAACACCAAGCTCATGTGCCACATAAAGCACAGTGGGTCTTTGAGGGTTAAAGTTTAATAATAATGTTAAGTAGTGTGAACGAATATTTGCCTGGATACGTGGGAGACTTAAAATTCGATTTATTATAAGTATTATTTTTATATTCTTGTTATAAAATCTTGAGAATGGAAGTCTACGCTTGTCTGCCTGGAACGGTGGGAACCCGAAAACCCTTTCTGTCGTGACGGCGCTTTACCCTTTGTTTACACGCCCCTGCAGTCAAATGTTTATATTTGACCGACTCCAGAAACCCAGGATGGCCAAATGGCCTCGTTGTTTACAGTAAGTAAAACGAGTTGGCCTCAGATTGGAGTGGTCTGCACAATTTAGAACTCTTTTATGAAGCGGAGGAAGAGCTTGATAAAAAGCACTCTGTAGGCGGTTGAATCGTTCGTTATGAGTTTCTGTCCTGCTCTATGCTGTTCTGTTTCTTTTATGACTGGAAGGAAAGGGCGGATTATGGGCAGAATGCATTTTAGTAATGGAATGTTGAGTTTGATAAAAAAAAAATAACATTAACTTTACGTGGTTTATATAGATCTTTTCTTTTTTTTCTCCTTTTTTTTTCTTGTCTAAGACGCAAGGAAAAGGAACGTGGATTATGATTTCGCAATGACTTGCTGACGTGAGGACGCCCGTGTGTTTGTTTATTGGAAATGAGGGCTGCGGGTTGTATAGTTAGAGATATACATCGCTAGAGAAAGAAGAAAACTTCAACGATTAAGAAAACGAATGCAGAACATGCGAAAGACGGAATCCATGGTTAACGTTATCATCAGTTCATGTCATGGAGAAAACGCTCTGCATAATCTTTTCGTATACCTCAGAGCGGCGGCTGTAAGCCCAATTCAGGGCAATCCAGCAGATTGCCAAGTCTGTTAAGCAGATTTCTGAGGCTTTTACTTCACAGCAATTGATATTGGTTGTTCCCAAAAGGGGTGAATTTATTCTTTAAATAATCAACGAAACTTCAGTTTATTTATCTCGTATCCAGGCGCATGTCCGCTCACGTGACTTCACACTATTATGACGTCAGTAGATTTGATCATGTACAACTTTCTTAACTCCCTGGAGAGCATACAGCAACTCTGCCATTTACAGGCGCTGATCACAATTCTAACAATAACTTCCGTTGTCTCTTGCCAGGTACCCTTTTTAAAGAAAGGTGAACTGAGGAAAATGAATGAAATGTCTTCTCAAGCCACTTACAACACAGCCGTGGTGGGGAATCGAACCCGCGATGGATGGATGGATGGATGGATGGATGGATGGATGGATGGATGGATGGATAGATGGAGCGGATAGACGGACAGACAGGCAGATATTCGGACTGATGGATGGTACTATGGACAACACGGAATAGCACCATCTTCATTAAGCAGTCACTACTCCAGCACCATAATTAACAACATCAACACCATCAGCACCACCCGTAGCACGACTAAACATTGTATTTACGTCCAACCATCATTATGGGCCACACTCTGTCACCCCTGGTCAACTAATGAGGCCATCAGTGACCCCTCACTGATCGGTCAACCAGACTCGTTAACAATTAAAGAGGTCAGTCTGCTCACCTCCAAAGTCCAATATGTCACTGTACTCACGTCTGTGACACTGACCAGCAACAATTTGTCACGTGCTGGCTGGACACACTCAATAGACAGCTGTCTTTGAATGTCAACGAACACTACAGCAGACAGCGTCAAAGCAGAGGCTACCGCTAAGGAAGGGAGAGGATAAGATCATGGAAGCTTTGAGTCAGTGTTGTGCAGAACTGCCTCTCTCAAAGACTTTCTTGAAACGGACGTCACGTTTCATAGAACATCTCTACAGGCCACTTCTGGTGTGGCAGCAGACCCTTCTGGTGATTTTGAGCAATGTCGACCACCTGGCTTGTGACTGGCAGCCAATGAAGCTCTCAAACTTGCATTCTCAAATCTCATGTTCTCTAAAAACCCACACACTGGTTGTGGCACGCTATCGCACACCTCACGAGATGGACACAGAACTGATGTCCTATGTTGTCTGTGTTTTCATGAAATTAAAAGATATCTTAGCAATAGAGAAATCACTTGAAAATCTCATTTGACCACATCCATTAAAAGTTATGGTAAATTAAAAATATGAGGTCTCATAATGACCTTTCGAAGCTTCGCAAAGCTCCTTCAGCTGTCACTTTTTTTTTGGGNAGAGGAGATGAGAAAAGCGATAAAGAACAGTAGAAAGTAGACAGGGAATGATAAAGAGGAAAAGGATTAAAAGATGAAGAAGAAGAAGAAGAAAAGAAGAAGAAGAAGAAAAGAAGAAGAAGAAGAAAAGAAGAAGAAGAAAAGAAGAAGAAGAAGAAGAAAAAGTAAATGAATGTGAAGAAGAAAAAAAAGAGATGAAAAAAAAAAAGGACAAGAGCAAGAAGACGAAGAAGAAGGTCAGCAGCCTGGACAACAAGGACATGCCAGATCAACACCACTTTTCGCTGGGACACGCCACAACAGGCCGTAAACGAGCGACGAGCGGCCATCGAAACACGCTTGAAGCTCCACTAATTGTGAAATAAAAAGCCTCTACAGGAACCCGGTGTTTGAAAATCTCAGCGCATCCCGGAAGGGCTCCGCAAAAAGCATGTCGCGTCTCCTCTTCTCCAGCACGATTAGACAATTTTTCACGGCGGTTCGCTGGGTATCAAGCCTGCAACATCATGGGCAGGTTTCCAAGTTGCTCCAGAGGATCGGCATTATCTGTTTCTTGTGTTTTCCTCTATGCTTCGATAAAAAAATCTTGTTTACGCCTAATCAGACGAATGAAAAGTCTGTGAATGAGTGGTGAATATCCCATGCTGGACCCAAGCGATCTCAGAGTGCATTTTTGTTATGCGTGCGGCTTCATATTAAGTGAAGATTTCAAAGCCATGCATTAGATCCAGATTGTTTGTTTGTTTATTTCTTCGAGTAAAGGTCTTATGGGGCATCAACCCGATTACAACAATATTGCATCTTATTGGGTAGATTTTCCAACCAATTTCGCCCTGCTGCGGCTACAGCCGTTAAGTCTGCATTGAGCTTTGAGAACATACGTCACTGGCAGATCCCACTTCGGTCATCTGACACGTTTTCTCCAATACAGCAAACATTAATAGAAATAGAAGACGCTGAAAATTTGACCATTCCATGTGTTTGACTGACCTGCACCATAGATAATCTTGAATCATTCACGAAAGACAGCAAGATCTTGCTTCCTTGCGCTGACAAGAGGTTTCTGGTAGATTTGCAAATCGTGTTGTGGCGGACTAGTGACTCACGATACTTACACAAGATTAACCACTGCATACGTTTATTTTGTCCCATATTCATGCAGTTCAAGACACACTCACAAAACTTTCCATGAGTATGCGTCTGAGGACAGTTATGGAGACAGACCTATCCAAAAAGCTAAAATAGGTCGCTATGTGGCATAATTGAAACAGCCGAGACCTACATATTATAGCTGAAATAGGTTTTCTAATCACAACGCCTGTTTATCAAAAATTATGACTGTTTGTGTATCTCTCTGAAACGTTGAATACACTGTTGTCACTTGCAGGACTACGGATTATCGAAAATTCAAAAAGGTCCTTCGATCTCCAATCGTCAGTCCCAAACGTAACTGTTTAAATATTTCTGTCGACCAGTTATGTCCCAGGTTTTGAGAGTTTTGTAACTATGAGTGAAGGGGGAAATTCTTGTAAAAAGTACTAGCTCTTTTTATATAGCACCGTAGACAACTATCATTCATAGCTGTGCTCCATGTACAACGCCTACGCAGGTCGCACCCTTGTTTTGATATCAATTTTAACGTTTCACATGTCTCTGGGTTTTGATACAGAATTCAGTCACGAAACGCCGACCATCTTTTTAATAAATTCGTTATATAATTTTTTAAAAAACGTTTTATGTCGAATCTGGACAGAATCATATTTACGTAACGACCTTTCTGAGATCATTTCACCAGATCTGTGATCCGGGAGAACCTGATTCGAGCGTACTTTACGTATGACTGGTTTTTACTTAACTTGATTTGAGCGTACTTGATTTGAGTGTAATCGTAATCGGAAATTGAAAAGTCATTACCTTACTCAAAAGCTCTGAACGCTTAGAGTTACTGATAAACAAATGTTTTGATTGGAAAACAGAGCTACGCAGTAAACAAGAAGTGAACTGTGCTGGTCCATTTTAGCCATTGTGAAGGCCATGACTGACCACATTTAGGCAGGTCAAAAGCTTTTCTTAACTCTCCCGGAAAAATCAATGTCTACTAAAAGCTTTGAATACTTCTGTAGAGCAGGGACACAAGAAAAGCTTGGAGGACAATAACAAAACATAATGATATCTTTATGCAATGATACAACAAAACATTGGACTTTTCAACGATATTCCATCTAATGGATTGCTTTGCTTTTGTAGAAAACTTTTTTTTTGCTTTTTCTTTCTAAAAAAAAACCATTCATGGTTACATACAACAATGCCCTTTCCTAACGAAGATATTAATCTTCATCTACTTTGCTTATCATCCTCACGTGAACCAACCCTTCCCAACCCCCTTTCCTTCTAAGATATCTTTCCTGTTTGACATGGAAGACTTGTAATGCCTCTAATCTCAAGAAGGGCCGTTTTGTGTAATCCAATTGAGTTTTAAGATTACTGGGAAAAACAGGGAGAGTCCATTGGATCAATGAGAGGGAATGGGGAGGCATTGAAACTCAGGAGGAAACAGAGAGGGATGTCCGTGAGTAGAAACGCTGCACAGATCTGCACTCAAATTATTGATGCGTTACTCTTATTAAGGAGTGTGCTGCTTTCTGAGAGGAGGCCTGTGTGAGTCAGAGAGAGAGAGAGAGAGAGAGAGAGAGAGAGAGAGAGAGAGAGAGAGAGAGAGGGAGAGATGAAGGGATTTGGAAGGTGAGAAGAAGATACTGTATATTCGTTTCCGGGAGCCTCAGTTACTCGGAAAGACGCATACTTATTGTAAAAACAACACCACCAACAACAAAAATATGAAAAACGAAACTGGACTGGTTTTATTGCTCAGAGAAAAGTCTTTTACAAAATCTTTCAACAGTATAAATCACATTTATAATACATATATATACAACAGTATTCTTGCGAGTCGGAATTCGAAGTCAGGGAATTACCCACAGGAGCTTTTCACAATTATTTCCCCCAGTGAACATGAACAATGAGTTTCAAAAAATCACACTGAATGTTTGCTTTACAAGACATAATTGTAAAGAGAAGGAGTAAGAAAGCCATATTATCATCTTGAATTTTTCAACCCCCGACCCCCCTCCCCCCAAAAACAACAACAACAACAACAACAACAACAACAACAACAACAACAACAACAAAAACAACAAAACAACAAAACAACAACAAAGGTTTTGCAGCCAGTTAAAATGAGGCTTTAACTATGTCGCTACTAGGAACTGAGATGTCAGGTTCACAGTCAGATGAATAGGGTGACCTGGTATAAAATATGTATTTATTGGGGAAATTGAGAGTAAATCATGTCCACACATAAAACATTGATTTTATGGGCAAATGATTAGTAATTGTGGGTACATTTTAAATTTTTATTATTCATATCGAATGAAATATGTAGTATAATTTATAATTGTTGATTTTTTCCCCCATCGCATGGAGTGATCCCCTCCCTCGTGAAACAACCATAGTTTGAGGCAATATTATGTTTGGTCAATTTTTTTCCCACCTGATGAAAGTATACACATTAAACGTTTATGTCATACCAATATCTTGATTTAGCCAAAAGGTGACGTATGTCTCATTTTGACTGGCTGCAAGACAAAACTATTATAGAGCTTGTCCATTAACGGTGGGATGGTTTACCATATTATAGTTACATTAACTCTGCATGTTGAACACTATTAAGGCCTCATTCAGCGCTGATGCGCCACTGTGATTCTTACCATCTCAAGAAATCCCACCGTTAATGCGCAAGCTCTCAAGTACTGTATCTCTCCGCTTGAATGGACCAAATGTTATATGTAAAGTACGGGCAGGAAGTCTGAGTATTACAGCAGGAAACTATAGGAGTTTTTAAATTCGCTTTTCGAGAAGTCGAGGTCCCAGTACAACAGTGTGAATGTGCCCGGGGAGNAGGGAAGGAAAAAGCTTTGGCTAGTGCTGTTAATCATTAAAGCTACTGTAAGAAGCTACACGACCCAAAACAATCATTAAGTCGCTAACGCCATTTTTGGGAGCTGAGATATCAGCTCGATATCAATGCACTTGGCAACCGTTTTCTAATTAATTTTCACATAAAAATTATCGCAATAATCATTATCCTCTTCGCGTTAAAAAACAGTGAATTAATTTGAATAACTAGGATTATGAATCAGCGATGCATTGACAACACGACGTTGCCTTTTAACTTAAGAAAGAGTCCTCGATATTTTTTTTTTTGTGTGGACAAGATCCGGTTCATCGTGTTGCATTACGTCCCCTTTTCAAGGGATGGGGCTCAAAGTGGTTTGATAATTCTCGGTGGGAAGATGTTGAGGGCCGATAAAGGGAGAAAATTTGAGAGGTATCAATGATGCGCGCGCATGTGCGGCCGCACGCGCCGGAGAGGAAAGAGGAGAGGGATGAATGGAGATAGATTACGGGTGAAGATGTTTTTTCTGTTGGCTTGGTGGTGTCTTCACGACGCGTTCTCATCAAGGTTTGAGAAAGTTTTCTATTGAGATGGATCGAGCGAGCGAGCGAGTGGGTGAGGAAGATGGATAGAAAGAGAGTGAGGTTAAGACTATGTGGAGGGAGAAATTAAGACAGAGAGACTTCTTACAAGGAGAAAAAGATGAGAGGGGGAGGGAGAGAGAGAGAGGGATAAATTTAGAAGCAAGTCGAGGATGCTTTATTCCTCCAGAGGTGCAGAATTGTCCTCGTTACTTGAAACCACAGACAGGTGAACCTGCTTATGACGACAATCGGTCCTTTCTTATTACCGTCAAATCCGCTTAACCGCACTCCTCGGTAGTATGGGAAAAAAATGCGATTTAGAGGAATTACTATTGTTTAGTGACCTATATATTTCGTGTTTGGAAAATGCTGCCATTAAGCGGAAGTTGCGGTTATCCAGATGGCGCTTAAGCGGAAC
>JAWQUT010000818.1:161214-190696 GCA_033807755.1 Ellobium chinense
CACACACACACACACCCCACACACACACACACACACACACACACACACACACACACACACACACACCCCAAAATGGAAGCCGGAATCGAATACTTCTTTAAAATGCACTGGTATCGATATCTCGTGTTAAGACATGACCTTCCATTACTGATGTAATCTACGCCCTATGAAAAGTCCCCATCATCCACGGACCAGATTCCAGGCCCCCACGGCCGGTAACCAAACACGGATATGGACGATGTCCACACACCATTTTCAGGCTGTGGATAAAAGAAGTTGCTAATCCGGTTCAAATCCGGACGTGTGTAAACAAATCCTCTGCAAGGCAGGACATGCCAGTCAACTCGAGTCCATTTAGTCCGGCCGGTCAATTTATATGGGGTGGTTTGGGGGTTATTTAACACCGGTGACAAGATGCGGGTAGGGTCAAAGGTCATGGCTGCCCGAAAGCGTTTATTTATTCCCTCAGAATTAACTGGCGCCTGATTCATGACTTTTAAGACGTCAGAGTAGGCGAAACTTAACATGAGAATAAAATACCCTTGTCTCCTATAATGAACATGATAAAAATAAATTATGACTTAATTTACTCCGTAGAAAAATTGTTTTACAATGTCATACAGTGTTGTACATCTCATTCATAATAGAAACACATATAACAATACACATCACACATGTAAATACATGACATTACAAATGAAATACATAACAAGGCCATTGCTGGTAGCCAGCGCTTGTATACATAAGCATTCCTGATTTCTGTACTACAGAATGATCATAGTAATATGTTTTTAAAATCTTAATTAAAACAACAGAGCGCATGAAAACGTAAAATTTATTATTATTTAAGTAAATAGGATTTTTTTTTCTTCTTGAAACTGCTTCAAGAATATTTCTAAATCTGATCAGACGCTTCATTTTTTTTTTTTTGCGACCGAATATGCCTAACACCACAGTCAGCGGAGTAATTACACCACCCCTATCAGCACCACCACCACCTTCACCATGTTGTTTCCACGCCCGCTACCATCACTGAAAACGTCACGCTACACTCATGTTATTGTTTTCAACAAGAACTGAGCAACATGCACTTTGATTCCCAATGCTGGTAGTCTCCCCTCCCCAGGCAATCAGTGCCTCTCTCCTCACAACACGCTACTTTCTGACCACTGTCACACCAATAGGTGCCGTTTCGGTCTTTAAAAAAGTGCTCAGACACGAAATGTTGACTATTTTTTTAAAATGAAAGTCACTATAGTCTATATTTTTCAATACTTTTGAGTTGCATCTGGACACAGTTATATTTAATTTCACCAATAGGTAACATTGATCGACTACACACTGTGAACTGGCAGAGTCTCAGAAACAGTAGCATTTTACTGTAAATCTCGTCTTATAAGAAAAACATTGCAACTGTATCATTGCAAAAACTGTTTGCATTACAGTGAGTAGCTCTAGGCACACCACACACAGTCCAATCTACAATGACAGGCTGGTAAAATGAAATATCTGAATACATCTAGAGCTCGAATTACAGGGTGCCAGTAAAAATTTTCGATTTATAAAGTATTTAAGTTTGTGAGTACAATTCTTTTCGAAAATGAGAGACTCATGGCCAAAGGATTGTGGCTAGTACTTGTAGCTTCGTGGGAATTCAAAATAAATAATACTCATGCTTTTGAAGTTTGACAGAAGTACAAAAAGACTCTATCTCTTTCTCTCACTGGTTCTGTGTCTCTGCTAAATTCAAAATCTGGCACTTCAGAGAGACAAAATTATTTACTGATGCAATGGCAGTCTATATTCTATATTGTAAAGATCTCAGACCGAAGATACCTTTTGACACGACTAGAGTTCTTCCTCAACCTCTGCATTCCCTTGGTCCCTGAGCTGATTTCACTGTGACCATCATAATTGCTTGATTATTTCATTAATCTGCGATCCGTCTCTCTCATCATTGTCGCATATTTCTGCTCATCTCCCTGAGGAGAAGACCCGAGTCCAATCTGAATGTCCGTCCAGTCCTGTCTCAGTTCAGTGTCCACACAATCATGCTGGCCAAACCGGGCTCAACCTGTGAAAACATGATAAGGGCATACGTCATGGCGTGACATGGCTTCACACAGTCATGCTTTAGGGGGTCGAGGAGAGGCAAACTGGTAAAATGGTGAGGGATTCTAAGTATTAAATGTCGCTGAGGAAATGGAAAATGCACATTTTACATGCCAAAGGGATAATGTAGTTGAATAGAGGAGAGGAATGGAGAATAAGATAAACAGAAACAGACACGCACAGATGCACATACTCTCTCTCTCTCTCTCTCTCTCTCACACACACAAACACACACACACGCGCACACACACACACACACAGAGTAAGAGAGAGAAAGAAAGAGTGAGAGAGAGAGAGAGAGAGAGAGAGAGAGAGAGAGAGAGAGAGAGAGAGGCAGAGAGAGATTGAAGAAGGGAGAAAAATAGTGAGTTAAATGCTCACGTATAAAAAAATCTCGGATATAGTAAAGAGTAGGTTGCACTTAAACACAATTTTTGGTAAATGGCAATATAATGTTATTTAACAAATAGGAAGAAAATAATCTAAATCTTATTTGGGATTTCAAGTGGAGCAGAAATCTGTGTGCAGGACACGACAAGTGAACCACCGTGTCTGTATTGGCTGCTGGGAGACTGAAGTTATAAGACCATATCTGGAAGAAATGAAGAGTTAGAAAAAAAAACACAAAACAGCCTCAAATAGATAGATTTTTACACAATTACATAAAAATCTGGATTTGGAAACTGTTATTCCCTAAGTAATTTACAAACATCATTATCATCATCAAATAAGCACACTTTTACGTGAAGCTCTTAGGAAAAATAATTCATAATTGTGTATTTATATACTCTAATGCATATCGAATTATTAATGTGAATCACCCTAAACACATTCGTTAAAACTCCAAATAGATATAAATGAATAGACAAGCAAGGACAAGAACACGTGACAGAAATTGAGAAGACAGTGTGGGAGCCATTCATTGTGGTCAAATATCATTAAGTTATTTACAATTCGCAAGACAGCCGTTTGTTTTTTCAAATCTGATTCCTAATCGCTTTGTCATCAAATCTCAATCTTTTGAGTGCCTTCCGAAGTAATAGCTAAAAGAACTGCTCTCATTGAAACTTAATCCACAAGTACTATTAGAGAAGATTTTAGGGTATAGAATTACTCTGTTCTCCTTTATGTAACAGCAGAATATGACACTTTGTCAAAAAGGTTGTGTTTTACAAAATTTAATCTCTGCCAACTTTTCAGCCTTTCATATTGAGTTACAAGCTATAAATTCATACATTATTCACTATGTAATATGATCTGATCTGACAATAGTATCTATAGATTCAAAAGATGTTAGATGTCATTAAGCGATGCTTGCGAAAAAGTGGTCAAAGGTATGACCTTGTGAAGAAGGCGTAAAATCCGGCTTAAAGATAAAAGAAAACCAATATAATATTTGTTTCAAATTTTAGCAATTCACTTATGTTGTAAATTGAGCAACACGTGAAGTCAAAAAACACTTCCGTTCTCATTCTATCTAAACAAAATCGAGCTTGCAATCTGTATTCCTTCAAGAGTTATGTCATCTGGAAATACATAACAATATATGTGTTAAGAATATTTTTTCTTACATTGTTTCACTTTATATAAAGCTCGTAAACTGCACCAGCTCGAAGCACAATAATGTGAGCATCTGGTCCAGTCTCAACCAACTCACCTTAGCAAATTCCATCTAGCAAGAAAATTCTTTGTGACTCATCGGGTGGCCTGTGTATCAGTTTACACCTTACCTTTTGACAGACGTCAGTCCCCTGACCTCTGGCCACAATGAGGATATGCTTAAACTCCGTCACCCATCACTGGACTCAGCCGCTATGACGAGCAAGGGGGGACTTACGGCTAATTAGCCAACGCTCATTATGAACCCTATAATATGGCATTACCACGATAAGAATCAGGAACAAAATGGCCATTACAGGCAAAGATGAAAACCCTAATGAGCCGACAGAGAAGGCATCATTAGGTTAGATAATGTCAATTCGAGATGTAATGGCCGCGGGTGATGCACAGAGGCAAATCTAGGATATAGAGAAAAGAGTTCTCAAACTACGTTTTCTAGCAGCCACTTCTAGTTACATGTAAACAACAATTTTCCTTACATACTTTGGTGGCTCTGCTAGACAGTGCATTTGCTGGATGATAGACAAAAACCTTGTTGCCTGTTTTCTAAATTTACCCGCTCTATCGTCTTAACTTTTTTTTTTTTTCTGCTGACAGTCGATTGTCAATGCTGTAGAACATAGAGTACATCGCTGATTATCACAGTATATTCTGACCAAGAATGTTGACTTGCCTGCACGTAGATGATAATATACTGTATTAGTCTTTTTACAATAGGTTCTGTCCAAAATGCGCTTTGGTACAGTCGACTGGTATGGGCGTGTCATACAATTGTCATTTAAAATTTTAAAAATAATGAGAATTAGAAGTCTTCACTGCCCACTTGAGCGACCTCACATTATTGATGTTACTCCGCAGGCCTGATCATTCGAGAACGTTTTTAGCTCCCTGAGAAGGATACAGAGCCGCTGCTATTTAGAGGCATTGGTCACTGGCATTCTGATAGTATATTTCGCGGAACTGAGATGAATGTAAATGAAATATATTTCCAAAGCATTTTCAACATGATCGTGGTAGGGAATCGAACCTACGATCTATACATCTTGAATCCAATGCTGCAATCTTTTGACCATGCTGCTCCAAATTTCCCCGACCAAATCTCACTCGTACATTCGATATTATGGATTGGTCGCATAGAACGCCAGCTCTTAAAGTTTCATTCTATTTTTCTGTTTCCTACAGCCCCCACCCCCCCCCTCCCTCAAAGCATAACCCTCACAGTAACACACACATGTCAAGTATTTACTAGCCCACATGAACACCATATTAATTGTCCCAGCCTCGAGTTCGACCCAGACTTGTCCTTGCCCCCAGAGATACCTTTGCCCTTCCTATGGCCGCTCCACTTGGAAACCCTTGTACTAAAATGTTGATCCCTGAAGTGGTATGAATCTTGATCACTTTCTGCATAATAAATGATGGGAATGCCGTGTGAGCAGTTGTGGCGATTAGTGCTCATCTAATGAGTCGTCTGGCATTTTTCTGTGTGAGATCATGGATGGCTCTCTGAAATGCGTGGTGTCGCTCCACGGCTCATATGAGTTATGGCCAAATGCAGAAATGTTTTTCCTATCAATAAATAATAATAAATATAGTCATATCCTTCCAGCGTCGTCAGGTAGGGCCCATGTTGTGTTTATCCACATACATAGCATGTTTAAATTCATGGGCTTACAACTTACCGTCAAGTTTCAGCTGTCCATGCACTTTGCTACAAAGCACGACGATCGTATCTTAAAGAGATAAGATTTCTCTGTTGCAATTATAGCTCATCACTGTGTGCATTGCGCCTGTCAGTACATTGTGCATGCCAAATTGCACACCAAAGTGCTTAATATTGTGCTTTTTGTATCTCAAGAACAAGTGAAGCAAGGGATTGGGCTGTCTTTCTAACAGATTTGATAATAATTAAACTTAGAAATATAAATTGCCTCTGACACTGTGTGCATTAATGTGATGCAGGTACATACATGAAATCTGTTGATAAAGAAACGGCTTTATTTTGAGTTAAAGATTTCCTAAGATCACCATCTACAACAGACAAAAAACAAAAGGAGAGAAAACCGCACTGTGTGGTCCCTGAGAATGTAATTAGACAAAGGCAATGCGCACCACAGTCTCGTATTACGCTTTAATCTACTATAGAAGGGTAGTCTATCCCTTTCATTATTTAGATTGAAGGAATACAGCATGTCTCCTCTACGTTGCCATTTTGTCTAAAATATTGGAACCTACGTAACCGCTCTGCTCATAACCCGAAGTCGTTTCACGAGTTTATGGGGTTAAGTCACTGACAAGTTGAGTATTATGGCGATGAAAATGGCAAAGACAAGTGTCCATCCATCCTACAATTTTCTGTTACCAAAGTCCTTATAATGAAAATGTTTGGCTGAAAAAAAAAGAAAAGAAGGGGGGCAGGACATATAGAGTCACGAAGTCCTGTTCAAAAGGAGGTCTATGGATTTTAAGACCACACAAAAGTTACTTGAAACAAAAAAAGAAATAATTTGCCTTATATTAATTCGAATGCTCTGTATTCAGACTGTTACGTCAGCTTGATTTCTACAATTAAATTCCCCCATCCCTATCCTTCTCGCTTTCCAATAAACAAAAACAATGAAACAAATGCAAAAGCTATTCCATTTCAGTTCTGCGTTTCAGCATGTAATTTTTTCTACCGAAATCTGTGCAATTATATGACAAGCAATCTTTTATCGTCTTGCAAAGGAATATTCTTCGGTACGCAGCGATCTGAAAGCATAGCAAGTACGTAGTTCCACATTATATCTCTGTCTTTATTTCACAATCTAAAATAATGTTTGAGACACTGAACTAGCTATCCATTAACTATGAACATTACAGACCATAGGAGTTCTTTCTTGATGTCGCATAATATCCTTTTGTTCGGAACATAATAGTAATGTAACACGACAAAGACAGCTCCTCTTTCAAGTGCTTTCAAATGTAATCAATGCTTATAAGAAAGTTTCCAAGACAAATAAACATTCTTTAATAATTTTCTTTTATGGATGAACATTAAAGCTTTAGTGTCTACTTTGAAGAGTAATGAATGGTGAATGAGGTTTGTAATGTTAACGCGTATGTATGATTTACGATGCAACAAGAAGGTCTCTGGTGTCTGAGATCTCATTTCTGCAAGCCGTTCTTCTGCAAGAAAGATTTACAGAGGTCACGAGCATCACAGCTTATGACACAAGGACGCATTTAGTACACAATTTACTGAGTATTCAAAGACGTTTGTGATAATCCACCTTTACAAGGATCATCTACTGCTGCAGGGCAAAAACCTAGTGTTATAATTTTGAGAATCGTTACTCGATATTGGACATATTTGCAGCTCATAAGACAGTTTACTGATTCACACNACTGGCATATATCTGTATATTACATTGGAGTATTTCTATACTGAGGGATGTGCTGAGAGAGCATAGCGTTTTCATATTATCTGAAGGTGGACTTATAAGTAATCTTGCTCAAAATTGGTTCATATTTTAAATAATTGATACATGTACTTTATACTTTGTTGTTTTGAGGTTACATGTATTTTATTTTTACAGATTTTGCGAGACTGGTCTTTATCAACCCACGAAAACAAATTGTTTGCGAATATATTTGCCCCGCTGAGGAGAGCCATGCGCTACTCACAAGCAGCCAAGCAACAGGTCCAAGTGGCCATTCCAAATACCATAGCCCAGTACAACCAGTCAATGGGGGGAACTGACCGCATGGACCAGAATATAGCCAACTACCGCATCAATATCAGAATGAAGATGTGGTGGTGGCCGCTCTTTGTGTTTGCTGCCATGACGTCCACCCATAATGCGTGGATCCTGTACAGAAATTCAGCAGCTGCAGTCAGAACTCCCCTGGACTGTCTTGGATTTCTGAGACAGATCGCCTTAACGTATGTCATCAAATACAGGAATGCGACACGAAGCCAGGCTGTGACAGGGAGAATGGAAAGGGCAGTCGCAGCGGAAATGAGACAGGACCAAGGGATGCACTTCATGATCTCCTTACCCACTCAGAGGAGATGTCGCCTGTGCAAAGGCAACACCAAAAAGGCCTGCAGCAGATGCCCTTCATGCCCACTACATGAGCAGTGCTTCGAAATAAATTATATATCACATCCAGTGACATTGTTGTTTTTGCATGTTCTTGTTCTCAGAGTGTCCAGTTTTTTTTTTATTTTCTTGTTTTCCAAGTTTTCAGTTTGAGGTTTTCATCAATAAAAGTTGAGTCAAATCATATAGATACGAAAATAATTCATGAAACCTTCAATCATTGTTACCATTATGCTTTAGACTTCCTTCCCTGCGTTCATATTTTTATACACCTGGTTGTGCATAGCGCCCAACTAATTGGGCAAAACTAAAAATGGCTGCCAAGGTCAAAATATCCATTTACACGAAAAATAACATATGGAACCTTTCATTACTATCCCAAAGGAAGGTTTTGTCAAAATATGACAAAAAAGTAAAACCTCATGCAGTAATGGGTTAATATTGCGCTTTTTGTATCTCAAGAACAAGTGAAGCAAGGGAAAGGGTTGTCTTTCTAACAGATTTGATAATAATTAAACTTAGAAAAATACATTGCCTCTGACACCGTGTGCATTAATGTGATGCAGGTACATACATGAAATCTGTTGAAAAAGAAACGGCTTTATTTTGAGTAAAGTTTTCCTAAGGTCACCATCTACAACAGACAAAAAAAAAGGATAGAAAACCGTACTGTGTGGCCCCTGAGAATGTAGACAAAGGCAATGCGCACCACAGTCTCGTATTACGCTTTAATCTACTATAGAAGGGTAGTATATCCCTTTCATTATTTAGATTGAAGGATTACAGCATGTCCCCTCTACGTTGCCATTTTGTCTAAAATACTGGAACTTACGTAACCGCTCTGCCCATAACCCGAAGTTGTTTCACGAGTTTATGGGGTTACGTCACTGACAAGTTGAGCATTATGGCGATGAAAATGGCAAAGACAAGTGTCCATCCATCCTACAATTTTCAGTTACCAAAGTCCTCATAATGAGAAAGTGTGTCTGAAAAAAAAGAAAAGAANGGGGGGGGGGCAGGACATGTAGAGGCACGAAGTCCTGTTCAAAAGGAGGTCTATGGATTTTAAGACCACACTCAAGCTACTTGAAAAAAAAAAAAGAAATAATTTGTCTTATATTAATTCAAATGCTCTGTATTCAGACTGTTACGTCAGCTTAATTTCTACAATTAAATTCCCCCATCCCCATCCTTCTCTCGATTTCCAATAAACAAAAACAATAGAACAAATGCAAAAGCTATTCCATTTCAGTTCTGCGTTTCAGCATGTAATTTTTTTTTTACCGAAATCTGTGCAATTATATGACAAGTAATCTTTTATCGTCTTCCAAAGTAATATTCTTCGGGTACGCAGCGATCTGAAAGCATAGCAAGTGCGTAGTTCCACATTATATCTCTGTCTTTATTTCACAATCTAAAATGATGTTTAAGACACTGAACTAGATATTTAGTATCCATTAATTATGAACATTACAGACCATAGGAGTTCTTTCTTAATATCGCATATATCCTTTTGTTCGGAATATAATAGTAATGTAACATGACAAAGACAGCTCCTCTTTCAAGTGCTTTCAAATGTAATCAATGCTTATAAGAAAGTTTCCAAGACAAATAAACATTATTTAGTAATTTTCTTTTATGGATGAACATTAAAGCTTTAGTGTCTACTTTGAAGAGTAATGAATGGTGAATGAGGTTTGTAATGTTAACGCGTATGTATGATTTACGATGCAACAAGAAGGTCTCTGGTGTCTGAGATCTCATTTCTGCAAGCCGTTCTTCTGCAAGAAAGATTTACAGAGGTCACGAGCATCACTGCGTATGACACAATGACGCATTTAGTACACAATTTACTGAGTATTCAAAGATGTTTGTGATAATCCACATTTATAAGGATCATCTCCTGCTGCGGGGCAAAAACCTAATGTTATAATTTTGAGAATCGTTACTCGATATTGGACATATTTGCAGCTCATAAGCTCATAAGAAAGTTTACTAATTCACACAGACAATCTCAACACCTCGATTACATTAGTTCTCTCATCAGACCGTACCTTCAGAACGTGATAATGTGGGCAAAGACGACTGCAACTTCATGGATTCAGAATTTGATAATGTAAAGGTTCGCGTTTTTTTTATGCTACCAATAACATATGTATTTCAGCAGATTATTAAAAACATTATTATAAGAATTCCCTCACATCTCATTTATTTCGTACATTAGTCTGTTGCAGTTTTAGAGCATTTAAAATTTTACTTACATCACCTACACAATATACATTTAAAGCAATCAAAATTTCCCACTCCCCCTTCGAAAAAAAAATCCACCTCACCAAGATCCGAAAAGGGGGTACCAAAGACAAAATGAGCAGTGTAGCTACAACTACCAGACCACATTTGGTTCTTGATGTTATTCCTGGCTTTAAATTTAAGGAAGTTTCAGTGACTCCACATCCTATTGTTGACGATGATCTACTCAAAGTCTTCGAGAATGTGGTCAATGTTTGGTTGTGTCTGATCGTGTCCATGGTGGGTATAGTGACCAACGCCTTGGTCATCTCCACCTTTACCAGACAAGGCTTCAAAGACAGCGTGTCCGTCTCCTTGACAAGCATCGCTTGCGTAGATATGGTCGTCTGTGTGACGGGATGGACTCACAGGTTGTATGGCATTGTGGAATATTTCAACCCAGCCCTTGCTCAAAGCTGGAACAACGTCTGTAAAGTTGGTCTCCAAGGCACAAATCTCATCTTCAGTTTGATATCAGGTTGTTTAGCATCCTATGTTGCCATTGAAAGATGTGTCTGTGTCAGTTTTCCTTTTGATGTCAAGATATGGTTTACACCTAGGGGAACCCTTATCGTCACGTTGGTAATATCTGGGGTGGTATTCAGTTCTGCGATGATCGTGTATGTGTCAATGAGGATATTTCCAGTTTTCAGCTCTGAGCTCAACCAAACGATACTAACCTTCGACTATTCGAGACAAGTAATTGCTGATGAGAAATCAGTCACTGGATATTACATTATAATTTCCATGGTGTGGCCATTTGTATCTTTTGCTGTAAGTCTTTTTTGCACTGTTGTCATCATTGCCAAACTGAGAGAGTCGTCCAAGTTTCGAGCCAGCAGTTCTGCTCAAGTGTCTTTCTCCAAGAAACAACAGATCTCCAAGAAAGATACCAAGGTGGCCAAAATGTTAGTGATGGTAATATTGGTGTATCTTTTAGCTTTATTACCACGACTAATCTACTATACCATGAGCTTTGCAGACGTGGAGTTTTCTCGCGAGGGTAGGAAACAGAACTTTTTTTGGACTTGGCTTCACATTGTCTCTCTTCTGAACATGGTCAACTCTTCGGTGAACTTCTTTATATATGTCAAGATGAGTGCAAGTTTTCGAAGAATTTTTCTAAATAAAGTGTGCTCTTAAGAGCTTGAAACATCCCGGAGAATAAATATTTCGTATAGTGACCTGTGGAGATGAAGATAGATGAAGAGCTGTCAACATTGCTGTATATGAAGTAAAAATGATCGTATATGAAGGCTTGTAAAGATGGCTATATCTGAAGAGTTGTAATGATGTAATGTTGAAGATTGGTAAAGACAGCTGTGGGTGGATTCCTGTGAAAGCAACCGCGTTGAAGACTTGTAACAATAACACTGTATGAAGACTTGTAGAAATTATAAAGAAATGTGAAAATACTCATGTAGAAAAACTTGTAGCAATAGCAGTGTATGAAGACTTCTACTTGAAATCATGTACCGAGAAGTGTGAAAATAACCGCATTGAAGACTTGCAAAGATGGCCATATACGAAGAAGTGTGAAAATAATCATGCATGATTGAAGACTTGTAAGAATAGTCGTACATAAAATATGTATACTGATGAGTGTATATAATGACTTATAAAGATGGCTGTAAAATGATCGTATATGGAAAGTTGTAGAGCTAGCCATGTGTGACGTCCTGTAAGCATCACGGCATATTGAGATTTGTACAGAAGAACACTGGAAGCGGCCACTGCCAGGTAACTCCAATTCCCAAAAAGATGTTTCCAGCTGAATTAAAATAATTATGGAGAAAAACAACACCAAACAACTTTTAAGTGCCGAGCCCAAAAAAGTCTCATTTTCTTAAAAGTATCAGTAAAAAAGCCAATTACCCACTGCATTAATACCAATGTCCGATATTAAATAGCTCTAAGAGCGGTATCTGACGCATCTAAATGGTTTCAAAATGGTCATCTGAATGTCCCAGAGGTGCCGCTATGGAACCCTTTAATATGAGAAGGCTTTTGAATTGTCTGACGTCTGTATCGCTTAAGTCATCATCATTATTATCATCATCATCATCATTATCATCATCATTGTAAAATAAGCGAACATTTTAAAACACTACTTCAATCCGCCAACTTTAATGGAAATTTAAGAAATGCTAAAGGGTAAAACAGTTTAAATGCTTTGGCAAAGGCCTTCTTCGGTAGAAATATAATGAATGAATGAGTAAATGAATGAATGAAATCTTAGTGACCGCAGTCATATAAAGAAGGTGAACAGTTTAAAAATGTGTAAAGGTAGGTGAAGTAGAAATTAGGTTTAGGTTAAGATTAGGGCAGGGTCTTAAAATAGCCGGTAATGATATGAGTTAGGAGGAGATTACAAGAATTCCAGACTTTTTTTTCGAACGATGCCAAATCGCACATGAAAAAAAGCCAAGAAAGAGCGAAACCATATGTGGAACATTATAGAGAATTGCAAGCACTTTTATATAAGAATGTAAGTTTTGACCTAAAGTATGGTGGAGCCACAAAGGACCAAAGGGAGCAAAGAACCAGTCAGTTGTTTGGGAGCCAAGGTCTTTTAAAAAAAGCCAAAAAATCCAAAAGAGCCAAGGCAAGTCTGACAACCCATGGATTGGAACTTGTACATTGCTTAACTCTAAAGCTCCACCTATAAATTGTCCTAGATTCCGCTGATTGGTTATCTGAGACTAGCAAGACGAATATGAAATAAACGGAAACGCACCGCTGATATTCTCACCCACAGTAAACTAACAATACCACACGAGGAGGGAGAGGGCAGAGGATTAATGTTCAAAAGAGAGATTGCTGAAAAGGGGTTCTTCGATGTTAAGGCCATCATGGCTACGGTAGGGTCCAAGTTTCACATCCAATAAGACTCCCTCTCATTAAGGACAGTCCTACTGGGAGAACTGACCATCTCTATCTCTGGAGCAACAGATCCCTCACTCCGCTATGGCCCGGGGAGTTGGAGTGTTGGCCGACAGGAACTGACATGTTGTTGGTCATGACTAAATATCTGTGATTATCAAATCCTGTTCTGAGGGCGGAGGTAGTTTGACCTATGTATTGTTTTCAGCACTGTTTGCAGGAAATTAAGTAGACGAGATTCTGAATACTGCAGGTGATAATTTCACGGAGATGTTGTCTGAAGCTAGCGGTGGAGCTGGAGACGAACTTAGTTTTAATCATAAAAGGACAGGTTTTACATTTGAGATTGCCACAGGGGTGATTTTTGGTGGTGTGGGAAGTGATTCACTGTAATAAGGGCGGGCATAGCGGAGAGAGGGCTGGCTTTAAATAAGAAGGCTTCCAAAGTCAATGGGTTGTCGGAGGGCTGCTATTGACGGTTTGGGGGAAGAAAGATTTCATTTTGAGAGGCTATTCTAAGAAAATTTGATTGTCTTTATGGAACTAGAAAACTTTGGGCAGGTTTTTATGATGAGTTGTTACAAAAACTGTCTGTTCAGATTTAGTTGGTCTCAGTTGGTATTCTAGCAGAGGTTCGCTGACCAGCTTTTGCACTTTGCATCCGTTCGTGATTTGGCAGACAACGTTTTCTCTGTAACCGATACAGACAAGACTGTCGATGAAATTCTCAAGCCTCTGCTGGAAGCAAACATCTCTGGAGCAGATACGTTTCAGCCTACGGACGTCACTATAGACCACTGAACGAAAGATGTGTCGAGGATGGTTGGACAATGGAGACAGATACCTCTGAGAGTCTGTGAGTTTGACATAGATGTCAGTCTCCTGTCGCCTCTCAAAAAGATGAATTTGTAGGGCCAGAAAGGGGAATAGAATTTCTACTGATCTGATGGTAGGATGGGAGCTGTTAAGATTTTCGGAGAACATCATCAACAACATCATCATCATAATCATCATTATAATCATCACTGACAGGTCAAAAAAAAAAAACCCCAAACACTAAACAAAAGAGAAAGTGAGGCTAAATAAAACAAATGCTTATATGTACATAAAATAGTACATAAGAAAAAGGAGACGAAAGAAGAATAAAGAAAAGAAATCACAAAAACAGCTGCACTACCATCATCACCATCATCATCATCATCATCATCATCATCATCATGGTCATGATGGTAATCTGCTCATCTTTATTTGGTTTACATGAGAAACAAACTACTTAAAACCGTGTATCAGTTATTATAGGTTTTTATCACTGGAAAATACGACACAGCCGAGGAAAAATACATGAAGATTGTACATTACCACACCTAAATCTAAACAACAGCCAATTTCCCTAACATAGTCTGGGTGGCTCTGTTGAACAGTGCGTCTAGATCCCAGACAAAACCATTTTGCCTGCTATCCAGATTTACCTGCTTTCTCGTNCAGTCTCCTGTCGCCTCTACAAAAGATGAATTTGTAGGGCCAGAAAGGGAATAGAATTTCTACTGATCTGATGGCAGGATGGGAGCTGTTAAGATTTTCTGAGAACATCATCAACAACATCATCATCATAATCATCATTATCATCATCACTGACCGGTCAAACAAAAACCCCAAACACTAAAGAAAAGAGAAAGTGAGGCTAAATAAAACAAATGCTTATATGTACATAAAATAGTACATGAGAAAAAGGAGACGAAAGAAGAAGAAAGAAAAGAAATCACAAAAGAAGCTGCACTACCATCATCATCATCATCATCATCATCATCATCATCATCGTCATGATGGTAATCTACTCATCTTTATTTGGTTTACATGAGAAAACAAACTACTTAAAACCATGTATCAGTTATTATAGGTTATTATCACTGGAAAATACGACACAGCCGAGGAAAAATACATGAAGATTGTACAAGACCACACCTAAATCTAATCAACAGCCAATTTCCCTAACATAGTCTGGGTGGCTCTGTTGAACAGTGCGTCTAGATCCCAGACAAAAACCAGTTTGCCTGCTATCCACATTTACCTGCTTTCTCGTATTCATTCTGAAAATCGTGCGCCAGTGTTATAGGATAATGCAGTTATGATTATCAAAGTACACTGAGACTATAAGTGTTAACTTTAGAGCTCTTTCTCTGTTCTTTGATTAAATTATAGTATCTATTCTCAGCAATCTGGAGTAAAAAAAAAAAAAAAGGTTGTGACCAAACTGCATGGTGATAATGTGGACAGCTGTAAGCTGGTCTTTGGAAATAAAACAAAATAAAAATAATAATAAGGATTGGAAGTCTTCATTGCTCTCTCACACAGCCTCACATTATTACTATCAGCCCGTCACCAACTGACCATTCAATGACGCTCTCATCTCCCTGATTAGAAACAGTCAAGGAAAGTTTTTACAACTCGTGCAGTCAATGTACAGCGAAACTAATGCATATATAAAATGCTGTGACCTAAGATCGAATATGTTTGTAACACAGGTATAAAGCAAGGCTGTAATTTATCTTGTTTATTATTTACACTGTTTCTTAATGATCTAGAAGATGTTCTAATGTCCAGAAACTCTAAAGGAGTAGACATTCTTAATCCAGACACTGGACTTGTGATGTTACAAATGTTTATCATTTTTTCTACCGATGACACTCTGCTGTTGGCTACATCCGAAGACGACATTCAGTATGCATTATTTTCCGAATGCTGTAACACTTGGAAATTACAAGTCAACGCTATGAAATCTAGAACTCTTGTATTTGGTAAAGACAAGAACAAACATGTTTTGAAATTAAACGGTCATATTCTTGAGAAAGTAAAAAATTTAAATATCTTGGCTTGGTGCTCAGTAAAAATGGGAAGTATATTCAATGCTATAAAACATAATCTGGAGCAAGCTAGAAGAGCGAATTACAGTTAAACGGTCATATCCTTGAGAAAGTAAAAAAAATTAAATCAGTAAAAATGGGAAGTATCTCAACGCTATAAAACGCAATCTGGAGTAAGCTAGAAGAGTGAACTACAGTAAAATAAAACAGTCAAAACATCTTAATCTTTCTGTTAGCTGTCAAATTCATATTCTCAATACTATTGTAAAGCCTGTTCTTTTGTACGGTTGAGAAATATTCTGTTTCGAGAACTTTCTCGAGATCTCATGCTTGAGAAATTTTATTTCCAGTGCCTTAAAAGAATTCTGCGTGTCAACAAGTCAACTCTCGCATATATGGTTTATGGAGAAACTGGTTGTATGCCACTTAATGTTGACATTGCAGCAAGAGTATTGTCTTCTTGGATTACGCTAAAGTCGATAAACAACCAAACTCAACTCTGTTTTAAACTGATTCAGTCCATCTTTAATCTTTATGAAAACTCTGTATTTTCCTCACCGTATCTGAAATTATCAAAACAGCTTTAAACCACCTAGGCTATTCCAGTGTTTTGACCTCCTACAAAACTGACCATGGAAGTTCAAGACGCTTATCAAAAAAGATTAAAAACAGAATCAAAGATAAGTCTTTTCAGACATGGATAATTGATATTGAGTCATCTAGTAAATCTCGCTTCTACAGAATTTTCAAGGACCGTATTCGGATGGATGCATACCTCGATATTTTACCTTTCGAACTCAAAACGACTATGACAAAATTCCGTCTAAGCAACCATAGATTACCAGTGGAAACTGAGAGATGGATAAATATCCCACTCATAGACAGATTATGTTCTGTGTGTGTCCTGTGGGCGACGAGTTTCACTACATTTTCGAATGTTAAACGAAATAGGATTTACTTTCGTATTTACATTCCAAAATACAATGAACCCGCAATGTGTAAAACTGAACAGAGCCCTGCTTAAGCGACGATTGAGAGATGTATTTATAGAGGAATGGCGAGGAAAGCTTGATGCCAGCAGCTATTACTTTTATAGATCCGTTAAAGACACATTCTCTCTCGAGCCTTACCTGTCCCTGCTCAAAAAGAATGAAGGAATTAAACTATCACGCTTCAGAACATCAAATCACCGTCTTCCAGTGGAAACTGGCAGATGGCAGGGACTGGCGCTGGCCGAAAGGAAGTGCGACTTGTGTAAAGATGATATATGCGATGAATTTCATGTTTTATTTATATGCAGAAAGTACAGTATGCAACGGAAAAGATGGCTGGAAAAATATGTGACGACAAACCCAAATATTCAAAAAATGCATAATTTATTTAATTCTAAGTGCGTAAAAACCTTACAATACATTGTAAAATTTGTGAAAACCATACTTTGAAAACCCGTTCCACACCCCAATATAGAATGATCGCCATCTTTTCTGCCCAGCATACTGTATATATTTACTCCTTTCTACCTTAGTTGACTCTAAAGCCTCTGTCAGAGACGGTGACCCAGTGGGCGCCCCATGACACTTGTGTATGTATGTGTAGTATGTTTGTATATTATGTGTGTGGGTGTGTGTGAGTGTGTGTGTGTGTGGGAGTGATGATGATGTAATGTATGTCTGCAAGTAAGACTGCGTCCGTTGGACGGTGGCTGTTACCCATTTTTTGTAAACTTCTTACAATGGGAATAAACACAACTGAATTGAAAATTGAATGTTCAGACTTTAAAAAAAATGAGGACAATTTCTTACCAAACTTCTTTCAGGACAAGCCTAACATCTTCAAAATAAAATTACTCTTCAGCGACAATCAAAACTACAGCATTCATAATTTGTATTGTTTCGGTAGAAAAATCATGGAGGCATTTTGAGCCATTTCCATTTTTCCTTTCTCCCTCCTAAATAATTTTGCATTGCCGTTTGTTTTCTTTCCACATTATTGTATATATTGCAATCTGGAAATAAAGTTCATTTCAGCTCTGGGGAGTATACAGTGCAGTACTCTGACATCAGATTTCACTGCCTTTAATCAAGTACATATTTTGCACATAAGTGAAGTTAGGAACATGTGAATGAAATTCCTTCCCAAATCACTTACAACATGAACGTGTTCGAGAATCGAACCCACCACCTGTGCATTTTGAATCCAACGCGGCAATCTTTCGACCACCCTGCTTTAAATTTCCTACGCCAATCTTTCTCACGATGTCGTCCACCCACAAACTCAACATTATGGTCTAATCGCCTCAAACGCCAGATCTTGAGGTTTTACTCTAATTTTATTGTCTCCTACTGGCCCACTGGCAACCTGTAATCCACATAGTGATACAGACATGTTCAATTTTTACTAGCCCATATGGATACCACACAATTATTAATTACCCCAGTCTCGAGCTTGACCCAGGCTTGTCTTTGCCATTTTTTTTTGACCGATCCACTTGAAAGCCCTTGTACTAAATTGTTGGTTCCTGAAGTGGTGTGAATCTTGATCACCTTTTATATAACACATGATAGGAATGTGGTGTGAGCAGTTGTGACGATTCTCATGAATCATCTGGCATTGTCCACGTCAGATACCTGAGATGCATGGTGTCACTCCATGTGATGTATGAGTTATGGTTGCATGCATACATATTATCCTATCCATATCCTTGTCAGTTCTGTGCCGATAAAAGTCAGTCAAAGTTAGTTGAACGTTTAACCATACATGTATGTAGATAAACACAATATGGTCAGTTAGGACCCATATTGTTATTATCCACACACATGTGTGTTTAAATTCATGCGCTTACAACCAACATAATGTTTCATCCGTTTGTTAAATTTACTGCAAAGCACGACAATCGTATCTCAAGATTATAGGTCATCCAGATTATAGTATATTTCCTTGCTATGCACTGTCCTTTTTTAATTCTGTAATTGTGCATGCCAAATTACACACGAAAGTGCTAAACAGTGCGTTTTTTTTTATCTGAAAAATTAGTGGTATCACGGAAAAGGGCTGTCTCTCAAAGAGATATAATGAAAATTCAAACTTATAATTATAAAATGCCTCTGTCACTGTGTGCATGTATGTGTTGCAGATACATACTTTGAAATCTGCTGAAAAAGAACGACTATATTTTAAGTTAAAGTTTTCCTAAGGTCATCACCAATGATAGAAAAAAAAACCGCTAAAAAAAACCACCGTTCTAAGTGACCCTTGACAGTGCAAGTTTGCATGCAAAATATATTGAATGAGACACGGGCAGTGCGCATCACAATAAAGCGCTGAAGTCTACAGCAGAAGGGTAGTCTATCTCTTTCATTATTTAGCACTAAGGAATACAGCATGTCTACTCTATTTCGCCATTTTGTCAAAATTATTGGTAATCGCGTGGGCGATCTGCCCATGTCCCGAAGAAATCCAGAGGGTGTGTTCGGGTGACAGCATTGACATACCATTTAATATAATAGTCGAGCGTCTGTGCTGAAGTCACAGACAAGGTGAGCATTATGACGATGAAAATGACAAAGACAAATTCCTATCCATCCTATAATTATCTTCTTTTGAAGCCCTTACGATAGAAGTATTTGGCTGAAAAAGAAGAAAAATAAACGGGGCAGGACTAATAGAAGTACGAGGTCTTGTTAACAAGTAGGTCAGTGGATTTTAAGATCACAGTCAAGCTACTTGAACGAATACAAAACGTTTGCCTAAAATTAATTCAGATGCTCTGTAATTAGACTCCTTCATGAACTGAATTTGTATACTTAAATTCCCTCATTCGCATCCTTGGCCTTTCAGTTTCCAGTGAACAACAACAATAAAACAAATGCAAGATGAATCTCATTTGAGCTTTGCGTTCCAGCTCCCTAATTTCTTACCGAAATTACTTCTAATTTTTTTCTTCTTATCTGTATAAATGTGCAATTATTTGACAAAGAACCTTTTATCATCTTCTACAATAATATGTTTTGGTAGGTAGTGATCTGTAAGCATAACAAGTACATAGTTCTACTTTGTGTATCTGTGTTTGTCTCGCATTCTAACCCGATATTTGAGACAGTGACCTAAGTAAAGACGTTCTTTTCCTACACTAGGAGCAAGCAAAGAAAGAGATAAATTGCGAAATTTAGATACTAAGACAGAATTCACTCATTAATAGTGTAAATTACAAGGCATAGGAATTCTTTTCTGATGTCGCAATTTCCTTTTGTATGGAACATAATATTTGTGTAACTAAACAAAAGGCAGCTCTTCTTTGAACTGCTTTGAAAATGTAATCAGTGATGTAAAGAAAGTTTCGAAAACAAAAAAACACTTCCACTAAGTAGTAATTTTCTTTCACGGATGAACATTATAGCCTAAGTGTCTACATTGAAGAGTAATGAATGTTGAAAGAGGTTTGTAAGGTCAATGCGCATGTATAATTTACGGTGCAATAAAAAAGGTCTCTGGTCTCTGAGATTTTATTTCTGTAAGCCGTTATTCTGCCAGGAAGATTTACAGAGAACAAGAGCATCAGAGCTTGTGACATCGAAAAATCGCATAGAACACAAGGACGCAGCACACAGTTTCGTTACTTTTTAAGTAAGGTTTTGATTATCCAAATTTAGAAGTGTCATTTACTGCAACATGATTAATATTTTGTTTTAAATTTGAGAATCCTTGATGCTGGATATTTTTGAAGCGCATAGAAAAAGTCTAACGAGTCACACAATCTCAGTATCCCGATTACATTAGTTCTCTTATCAGATCGTACCTTCAAAACGTGATCGTGAGGACAAGGACGACTGCAACTTCAGGGATTCAGATCTTGATGAAGCTAAATTTAGGCTTTTCATAAACCACTCATAGGTACATACATTTTAGCATATCATTGAAAACATAAGATACTCTCTCATCAGGTTTATTAAGAATATATTCTAGTTTTTGGGGCACTTAACATTTTATCTACGTCAGATACACAATATTACATCGAAAAAATGAGCAATATAGCTACAACTGCCAGACCACATTTAGTTACGGATGTTATTCCTGGCTTTGAAATTAAAGAGGCTTTAGTGACCCCACATCCTATTGTTGATGACGATCTCCTCAAAGTCTTCGAGAATGTGGTCAACATTTGGTTGTGTCTGATCATGTCCATGGTGGGTATAGTGACCAACGCCTTGGTCATCTTCACCTTCACCAGACAAGGCTTCAAAGACAGTGTATCCGTCTCCTTGACTGGCATCGCCTGTGTGGACATGATCGTGTGCCTGACCGGCTGGGCTCACAGGTTGTACGGCCTTGTAGAATATTTCAACCCAGCCCTAGCTCGGAGCTGGGACAACGTCTCAAAAGTTGGTCTCCAAGGCACGAACCTCATTTTCAGTTTGATATCAGGTTGTTTAGCATCCTATGTTGCCTTTGAAAGATGCATCTGTGTCAGTTTTCCTTTTGATGTCAAGATATGGTTTACTCCTAGTGGAACCCTTGTCGTCACGTTGGTAATATCTGGGGTAGTGTTCAGCTCTGCAATGATCGTGTATGTGTCAATGAGGATATTTCCAGCGTTCAGCTCTGAGTTCAACCAAACAATACTAACCTTCGAATATTCGAGACGAGTGATTGCTGATGAGGAATCAGTCATGGGATATTACAGTATCATTTCCATGGTGTGGCCATTTGTATCTTTTGCTGTGAGTCTTTTCTGCACTGTTGTCATCATTGTCAAACTGAGAGAGTCGTCCAAGTTTCGAGCCAGCAGTTCTGCTCAAGTTTCTCTCCCCAAGAAACAACAAATCTCCCAGAAAGATACCAAAGTGGCTAAAATGTTAGTGATGGTAATATTGGTGTATCTTTTTGCCTTGTTACCACGCCTAGTCTTCTATACAATGAAATTTACAGACACAGAGTTTTCTCGGGAGGGTAGGAGACAGAACTTTTTGTTCACTTGGCTTCACATTGTCTCTCTTATGAACATGGTCAACTCGTCCGTGAACTTTTTTATATATGTCAAGATGAGTACAAGTTTTCGAAGAATTTTTCTGTATAGAGTGTGCTCTTAAGAGCTTGAAACATCCTGGAGAATAAATATTTCGTATAGTGACTTGTGGAGATGAACTCAGATGAATACTTGTAAAGATAGCTGTAAATGAGGTAAAAAACGGTCGTATATGAAGACTTGTGAAGATGGTTATATATGAAGATTTGTAATGATGTAATGTTGAAGATTGGTAAAAACAGCTGTGTAATGAGACTTGTAAAGATAGCCGTGGATGAAGACTTGTGAAAGTAGCCACACTGAAGACTTTTAACAACAGCAATGTCTAAAGACTTGTAGAAATTATAAAGAAGTGTGAAAGTACTCATATAGAAAAACTTGTAACGATAGCAGCGTATGAAGACTTCTATTTAAAACCATATACAAAGACATGTGAAAATAACCATGAGTGAAGACTTGAAAGGATAGCCGTACATAAAATATGTAAAATTGGTCTTGAATAAAGACATATACAGATGATTGTATGTAATGACTTATAAAGATGGCTGTAAATGGTTGTATATGGAAAGTTGTAAAGCTAGACATGTGTGAAGTCCTGTAAGCATAGCGGCATATTGAGACGTGTACAGAAGAACACTGGAGGCAGCCACTGCCAGGTAACTCCAATTCCCAAGAAGATCTTTCCAGCTGATATAAAATAATTATGGAAAAAACAAAAACAAAGACTTTTAAGTGCCGAGCCAAAATAGTCTCATTTTCTTAAAAGTATCAATAAAAAAGTTAATTACCCACTGCATTAAAACCATCGTCCAGTGTTAAATAGCTCAGGTTTCTAAATGGTCATCTGAATGTCCCAGAGGTGCCGCTATGGAACCGTTCAATACGATAAGTGATGATGATGTCATATATGTCTGCAAGTAAGATTGTGTCCGTCGGACGGTAGCTGTGTTACCCATTTGTTGTAAACCTTTTACAACGGGAATANGAAATGGTCTTTGCTTTACTTATAGCTCTGCCTCATTCATCAGCATTCAGACCATCATTGATTCTTACCAAACCACATCATCCTCCGAGGAGCATCCGTCGGAGATGGCATGTAGTTTGTGCCAACGGCAAATTTAAAACCACAGATAATGCCGCCATTGTGTGAACTTACGATCATGAATTCCAGACTTTTTTTTACGAGCAATACCAAATCGCACATATAAAAAAGCCAGAAATGAGCTAAACCATTATGATGTGGAACGTTATAGAGAAATGCAAGCACTTTTTATATAAGAATGTAAATTTTGACCTAAAGTCTGTTGGAGCCAAAAAGGAGCATAGAGCCAGTCAGTTATTTGGGAGCCAAGGGCCTTTTAAAAAAGCCAAAAATCCAAAAATCCAAAAGAGCCAAGGCAAGTCTGACAACCCATGGCTTGGAACTTGTATATTGCTTAACTCTAAAGCTCCACCTACAAATTGTCCTAGATTCCGCTCATTGGGTATCTGATACTAGCAAGACGAATATTAAATAAACGGAAACATACCGCTGATATTCTCACCCACAGTAAACTAACAATACCACACGAGGAAGGAGAGGGCAGGGGATTAATGTTCAAGAGAGAGATTGCTGGAAAATGGTTCTTCGATGTTAAGGAAGTCATGGCTACGGTAGGGTCCTAGTTCCACATCCAATAAGACTCCCTCTCATTAAGGAGAGTCCTACTGGGAGAACTGACCATCCCTATCCCTGGAGCAACAGATCCCTCACTCCGCTATGGCCCAGGGAGTTTGAGTATATGCTAACAAGAACTGACTGGTTGTTGGTCATGACTAAATATCTGTGATTATCAAATCTTGTCCTGAGGACGGAGGTAGTTTGGTCTATGTATTATTTTCGGCACTGTTTGCAGGAAATTAGGTAGATGAGATTCTGAGTACTGCAGGTGATAGTTTCACGGAGATGTTTAAAATTAGCGGTGGGACTGGAGACGAACTTAGCTTTAATAATGAAGGGACAGGTTTTACATTTGAGATTGCCACAGGAGTGATTCTTGGTGATGTGGGATGTGATTCACAGCGATAAGGGCGGGCAAAGCGGAGAGAGGACTGGCTTTAAATAAGGTTTCCAAAGTCAGGGAGTTGTCGGAGGGCTGCTATTTGCAGTTTGGGTTTGGGGAACGAGGATTTCATTTCGAGAGACTATTCTAAGACAATTTGATTATATTTATGGAACTAGAAAACGTTGGGGAGGTTTTTATGATGAGTTGTTATAAAAACTCTGTTTATTTTTAGTCGGTGGTTGGTATTCCAGCAGAGGTTCGCTGACCAGCTTTTGCACTTTGCATCCGTTCGTGATTTGGCAGACAAAGTTTTCTCTGTAACCGATACAGACCAAACTGGCGATGAAATTCTCAAGCCTCTGCTGGAAGCAAACATCTCTGGAGCAGATAGGTTTCAGCCTACGGGCGTCACTATAGGCCACTGAACGAAAGATGTGTCGAGGATGGTTGGATAATGGAGACAGAAACCTCTGAGAGTCTGTGAATTTGACATAGATGTCAGTCTCCTGTCGCCTCTACAAAAGATGAATTTGTAGGGCCAGAAAGGGAATAGAATTTCTACTGATCTGATGGTAGGATGGGAGCTGTTAAGATTTTCTGAGAACAACATCATCAACAACATCATCATCATAATCATCATTATCATCATCACTGACCGGTCAAAAAAAACCCCAAACACTAAACAAAAGAGAAAGTGAGGCTAAATAAAACAAATGCTTATATGTACATAAAATAGTACATAAGAAAAAGGAGACGAAAGAAGAATAAAGAAAAGAAATCACAAAAACAGCTGCACTACCATCATCATCATCATCATCATCATCATGGTCATGATGGTAATCTGCTCATCTTTATTTGGTTTACATGAGAAACAAACTACTTAAAACCATGTATCAGTTATTATAGGTTTTTATCACTGGAAAATACGACACAGCCGAGGAAAAATACATGAAGATTGTACATTACCACACCTAAATCTAAACAACAGCCAATTTCCCTAACATAGTCTGGGTGGCTCTGTTGAACAGTGCGTCTGGATCCCAGACAAAACCATTTTGCCTGCTATCCAGATTTACCTGCTTTCTCGTATTATCCTCTACATTCTGAAAATCGTGCGCCAGTGTTATAGGATATATAATGCAGTTATGATTATCAAAGTAAATTGAGACTACAAGTGTTAACTTTAGAGCTCTTTCTGTGTTCTTTGATTAAATTATAGTATCCACTCTCAGTAATCTGGAGTGAAAAAAAATAAAGGTTGTGACCAAACTGCTTGGTGATAAAGTGGACAGCTGTAAGCTGGTCTTTGGAAATAAAACAAAATAAAAATAATAATTAGGATTGGAAGTCTTCATTGCCCTCTCACACAGCCTCACATTATTACTATCAGCCCGTCACCAACTGACCATTCAATGACTCTCTCATCTCCCTGATTAGAAACAGTCAAGGAAAGTTTTTACGACTCGTGCAGTCAATGTACAGCGAAACTAATTCATATATAAAATGCTGTGACCTAAGATCGAATATATTTGTAACACAGGTATAAAGCAAGGCTGTAATTTATCTTGTTTATTATTTACACCGTTTCTTAATGATCTAGAAGATGTTCTAATGTCCAGAAACTCTAAAGACACTGGACTTGTGATGTTGCAAATGTTTATTCTTTTGTATGCTGATGACACTGTGCTGTTGGCTACATCCGAAAACGACATTCCGTACGCATTGTAAATATTTTCCGAATACTGTACTACTTGGAAATTACAAGTGAATGCTGCGAAATCTAGAATTCTTGTATTTGGTAAAGAGAAGAACAAACATGTTTTGAAACTAAACGGTCATATTCCTTAGAAAGTAAAAATGGCTTGGTGCTCAGTAAAAATGGGAAGTATGTCAACGCTATAAAACATAATCTGGAGCAAGCTAGAAGAGTGAACTACAGTATAATAAAACAGTCAAAACAACTTAATCTTTCTGTTAGCTGTCAAATTCATATTCTCAATACTATTGTAAAGCCTGTTATTTTGTACAGTTCAGAAATACTCTGTTTCAAGAACTTTGTCATGCTTGAAAAATTTGATCTCCAATGTCTTAAAAGAATTCTGTGTTTCAATAAGTCAACTCTCGCATAAACGGTTTATGGAGAAATTGGTTGTTTGCTATTTACAGCAAGAGTTTTGTCTTTTTGAATTACGTTCAGCTCGATAAACAACCAAACTCAGCTCTCTTGTAAACTGATTCAGTCTATCTTTAATCTCTATAAAAACTCTGCACTTTCCTCACCGTATCTGAAATTATCAAAACAGCTTGGAACCACCTAGGCTATTCCAGTGTTTTGACCTCCTACAAAACTGACCATGAAAGTTCAAGACGCTTATCAAAATAGTATTAAAAACAGAATCAAAGGTAAGTTTTTTTTCAGACATGGATAAATGATATGGTGTCATCTAGTAAATCTCGGTTCTACAGAATTTTCAAGGACCGTATTCGGATGGAGGCATACTTCGATATTTTACCTTTCAAACTCAGAACGACTGTGACAAAATTCCGTCTAAGCAACCATAGATTACCAGTGGAAACTGAGAGATGGATAAACATCCCACTCATAGACAGATTATGTCCTGTGTGGGTCCTGTGGCCGACGAGTTTCACTACATTTTCGAATGCTCAGGCTTTAAAAAAAACGAGGACAATTTCTTACCAAACTTATTTCAGGACAAGCCTAACATCTTCAAAATAAAATTACTCTTCAGTGACAACCAAAACTACAGCATTCATAATTTGTATTGTTTCGGTAGAAAAATCATGGAGGCATTTTGAGCCATTTCCATTTTTCCTTTCTCCCTCCTAAATAATTTTGCATTGCCGTTTGTTTTCTTTCCACATTATTGTATATATTGCAATCTGGAAATAAAGTTCAGTTCAGCTCTGGGGAGTATACAGTGCAGTACTCTGACATCAGATTTCACTGTCTTTAATCACGTACATATTTTACACATAAGAGAAGTTAGGAACATGTGAATGAAATTCCTTCCCAAATCACTTACAACATGAACGTGTTCGAGAATCGAACCCACCACCTTTGCATATTGAATCCAACGCCGCAATCTTTCGACCACGCTGCTTTAAATTTCCTACGTCAAATCTTTCTCACGAAGTCGTCCACCCACAAACTCAACATTATGGTCTAATCGCCATAAACGCCAGATCTTGAGGTCTTACTCTAATTTTATTGTTTCCTACTGGCCCACTGGCAACCTGTAATCCACATAGTGATACAGACATGTTCAATTTTTACTAGCCCAATATGGATACCACATAATTATTAATTACCCCTGTCTCGAGCTTGACCCAGGCTTGTCTTTGCCATTTTTTTTGACCGATCCACTTGAAAACCTTTGTACTATACTAGGGGTACTAAACTGTTGGTTCCTGAAATGGTGTGAATCTTGATCACCTTTTATATAACACATGATAGGAATGTGGTGTGAGCAGTTGTGACGATTAGTGCTCATCTCATGAATCATCTGACAATTTCCACGTCAGATACCTGAGATGCATGGTGTCACCCCATGTGATATATGAGTTATGGTTGCATGCATACATATTATCCTATCTATATCCTTGTCAGTTCTGTGCCGTTAAAAGTCAGTCAAAGTTAGTTGAACGTTTAACCATACATGTGTGTAGATAAACACAATATGGTCAGTTAGGACCCATATTGTTATTATCCACACACATGTGTGTTTAAATTCATGCGCATACAACCAACATAATGTTTCATCCATTTGTTAAATTTACTGCAAAGCACGACAATCGTATCTCAAGATTATAGGTCATCCAGATTATAGTATATTTCCTTGGTATGCACTGTCCTTTTTTAATTCTGTACATTGTGCATGCCAAATTACACACGAAAGTGCTAAACAGTGTGTTTTTTTTTGTATCTGAAAACTTAGTGGAATCACGGAAAAGGGCTGTCTCTCAAAGAGATATAATGAAAATTCAAACTTATAATTATAAAATGCCTCTGTCACTGTGTGCATGTATGTGTTGCAGATACATACTTTGAAATCTGCTGGAAAAGGAACGACTATATTTTAAGTTAAAGTTTTCCTAAGGTCATCACCTATGATAGAAAAAAAAAAACGCTAAAAAAAAACAACCGTTCTAAGTGACCCTTGACAGTGCCAGGTTGTATGCAAAAGATATTGAATTAGACACGGGCAGTGCGCATCACAATAAATCGCAAAAGTCTACAGTAGAAGGGTAGTCTATCTCTTTCATTATTTGGCACGAAGGAATACAGCATGTCTACTCTATATCGCCATTTTGTCAAAAATATTGGTAAGCACGTAGGCAATCTGCCCATGTCCCGAAGTAATTTAGAAGGTGCCTTCGGGTGACAGCATTGACATACTATTTAATATAATAGTCGAGCGTCTGTGCTGAAGTCACAGACAAGGTGAGCATTATGACGATGAAAATGACAAAGACAAATTCATATCCATCCTATAATTATCTTCTTTTGAAGCCCTTACGATAGAAGTATTTGGCTGAAAAAGGAAAAAAAATAAACGGGGCAGGACTAATAGAAGTACGAGGTCTTGTTAACAAGTAGGTCAGTGGATTTTAAGATCACCGTCAAGCTACTTGAACAAAAACAAAACATTTGCCTAAAATTAATTAAGATGCTCTGTAATTAGACTGATACATGAACTGAATTTCTATACTTATATTCCCCAATGCCCATGCCTGGCCTTTCAGTTTCCAATGAACAACAACAATAAAACAAATGCAAGATCTATCCAATTTCAGTTCTGTGTCCCAGCATCTAATTTTTTACCGAATTTACTTCTAATTTCTTTCTTCTTATCTGTATAAATGTGCAATTATTTGACAAAGAAGCTTTTATCATCTTGTACAATAATATGTTTTAGTAGGTAGCGATCTGTAAAGATAACAAGTGCATAGTTCTACTTTGTGTTTTTATGTTTGTCTCGCATTCTAAACCGATATTTGAGACAGTGATCTAAGTAAAAACGTTCTTTCCCTATACTAGGAGCAAGCAAAGAAAGAGATAAATTGCGAATTTTAGATACTATGACAGAACTCATTCATTAATAGTGTGTATTACAATTCATAGGAATTCTTTTCTGATGTCGCAATTTCCTTTAATATGGAACATAATATTAGTGTAACATAACAAAAGGCAGCTCTTCTTTGAACTGCTTTGAAAATGTAATGAATGATGTAAAGAAAGTTTCGAAAACAAATAAACACTTCCGCTAACTAGTAATTTTCTTTCACGGATGAACATTATAGGCTAAGTGTCTACATTGAAGACGTTTATAAGGTCAATGCGCATATATAATTTACGGTGCAATAGCAAGGTCTCTGGTGTCTGAGATTTTATTTCTGCAAGCCGTTATTCTGCCAGAAAGATTTACAGAGGCCACGAGCATCAGAGCTTGTGACATCAAAAAATCGTATAGAACACAAGGACGCAGCACACAGTTTCGTTACTTTTTAAGTAGGGTTTTGATTATCCAAATTTAGAAGTGTCAT
>JAWQUT010000819.1:19259-64842 GCA_033807755.1 Ellobium chinense
TTAACCAGTCAGCTCAGTGTTCTAGAGGATGCATGTGCAGCAAGCATATTTTTCACATTGTTCTTCTCTCTTCACAGGCTGGAAGTCTTGGTACTGATGACTTTGGTCCTGGCAATTTGCTGAGCATCTTGAGACCATGTATATTTGGCTAATTATGACATCCCTGACCATCATCCACTGGTCTGACTATTGGACAGAAACACTTGTTACCCTCACATTATTCAGTCCATGGCAGCAAAGCGGAGAGATCAAACTGGCTGATGTAGCAAGATGGGCTGAATTCTTTATAATGAATTTGATTTGCACAGGTGAGATTTTATCTTTAGACTATTGATGATTAGCAGATTAGATTTTTTAAAAAAAAAAGGGAAAAGGGAGTGGAGGGAGGGAGGGGTAGAGAAACAAGATGACCAGTTTGTTTTTAATCCTGTATGGTCATAGTTATGGTAATGTCTTTTGATCTAATCAAAACTGTGGTGCAAAATTTTAAGCTCAAGATCTGGGAGGGAAGTGATTATTTTCAAATGCCGTATTTACATATTAGCTTGTTGTCAAAAGAAAGGATGCGCTGTAACAAGGTATGGAAACTTAAGATTGCACTGTATTGGTACATGAAGAAACTTTAGGAACCTTTCTCACTTTCTAGTATGTTACCTTAGGACAACTCCTGCCCATCTAGGACCAAGAAATATGATCAAAATGAATCATTAATGTGCTTTCATAATGGCGTAAGTCATTTTTATTGCATTTAGAGATTACATAGGAAAACATTTTTATGGCAGAGCAAAAAGCAGTGAAATGGACCTTTGCAATATTGCAACTGCAAAATTTGTGGGAAAAGATTGATGCAGTTTAATTCTTTTAACATGTTGACATGAGCTTTGGCCTGATAAACAACATGGTGCCCTTATTTCATTTTGGCATAAGTCTGACCAAGGCCATTGTGGAATCACAGTTAGGAAATGCAAAAGAAATGTAGAAATGGTGTAAGTAGACAGCAGATAGACTGACATTAATGGCCTGTCTGATCACATGTGATTCTAGACCGACAGCTGTTGGGAGTGTAAACTGACTTTACTGCAAGTGACTCTTGTCATTTTTCTTTAAAAACTATGATAACCAATCAGAAAAATTATGCTTCGCAGTGGGAAATAAAGTTCAGCAGTTTCAAGACGTACTTCAAAAGAAGTGCTTACTGCATACATTGTCATTCCAATTCACTGAACATTCTTTGCAGAATTTAAGGGACAGATTTTTATTTCTTTCTTTAGAAAGTGAACTTTGCTATGAAATACCCAGCAAAATAAAGAGAATTATCCTAAAAGTCAAACATGCTTATCATTTGCACTATTCCCAAACTTTTTGCAAGTCTCAGTGTTTTATTAAATACAGTCATCTTGAAGTGTGAAATTTCAGAATTAGCAAATTGGTGGTTGCTCTATATATAGTCTTCCTAACATTATATTTAACTTGAGATATGCTAAAAAGTGGTTGCATATTACAGGTGGTCATGTCATGCAGGATAAATATATAGCACAAATAAACTGTCATTCCTGAAATCAGGTCACATAAGCAGGTCACATAGCAACCTACAGGTGATTGTCAGACAAGATTTGACTGTTTAATTTCTTTTGCCCAACATGAAAAGCATCATCATTGCAAAGTATTTTTGAATCCCCTACAGAATAAGTGTTTTAAATCACTAGTGCTAATAGTTTTGTTTATATTATCACTGGCACTGTAATTTACTGACATTTCTACTGTTGTAGGCTTCATGTTTGGCCTGCTATGGATACTGGGACTTGAACACCTATGGAAGATGAGCATATTCAATGACAAGGCAAATTTCAACCACAGCATCAAGCAAACCAGACGATATGAGCATGTGGTGGTCACACGAGGTACATTCGGAATTTACAGACACCCAAGCTACATGAGCTGGCTTGGCTGGAGTTTGGGAATACAGGTTGGTGTACAGATTGATTTACTTATTTGCCTACTTGATAATGGACATAACACAATTTTATCACAGTTGTCTTAGTCCTAACTCTGACATGTAGTCTGTTACATAATTTCATATCATCTTGATCGTGATCAAATCCTGTTCATCTTTTCAATACACTTTAGAGATCAGATTATAATATGGGCTGAGTTTTTAGAGCTACTCCGTCCAACAACTGTTATGAAAGACAAGCCCCACATGCAAATGGCCGTGAATACTACCTTGACTCTTGAATTAATATTGTAAATTGTAGCTTTTGGGATTTACGAAGGATATGAAACTTCATAAAGCGAACAGTTATTATTAACTCCAGTCTTGCCAGACTTGTCGTTAGCGGAGTCATAAACTGAGATTGTGAAGTATGGATTCTAGGGCTTTATCTGGATTTAGAATATTATATTGATAACCGTAACATTTTGATAAACCTCAAAATGTTATTTGCAGTCAACATTTACCCATAGTTATCGGTATGGAATCTTGAATTGATATTGTAAATTGTAGCTTTTGGGAGTTACGAAGGAGCTGAAACCTCATAAAGCGAACGGTTACTATTAACCCCAAAAAATATTAAACCCAGTCTGGCCAGACTGGTCATTAACAGAGTCATAAACTGAGATTGTAAAGTATGGATCCTAGGGCTTTACGTAGAATTAGAATAATATATTGATAACCGTAACATCTTGATAAACCTCAAACTGTTATTTGCAGCCAACATCTACCCAAAGTTGTTGGTACGGAATCTTGAATTGATATTGTAAATCGTAGCTTTTGGTATTTACGAAGGATCTGAAACTTCATTACCGGAGTCATAAACTGATATTATAAAGTATGGATTCTAGGGCTTTGCGTAGAATTAGAATATTATGTTGATAACCGTAATATTTTGATAAGCCTCAAAATGTTATTTGCAGTCAACATCTACCCAAAGTTGTCGGTACGGAATCTTGAATTGCTATTGTAAATTGTAGCTTTTGGTATTTAGAAGGATCTGAAACTTCATAAAGCGAACAGTTATCAACCCCAGTCTTGCCAAACTTGTCGTTAGCAGAGTCATAAAGTGAGATTGTGAAGTATGGATTCTAGGGTTTTACGTAGAATTAGAATATTATATTAATAACCGTAACATTTTGATAAACCTCAAATGTTATTTGCAGTCAACATCTACCCAGAATTGTTGGTACGGAGTCTCAAACTGATATTTTAAATTGTGTAGCATCTGGGGTTTACGAGGGATCCAACATTTTTTTATAAAGCCAAAAAGTATTAACCCCCATCTCAACAGACATGTCTAAAATGTGATCATGCAACATTTTAATGCATTAAGAAAAGTTAACTATAGACTAGCCTGAATTGTCATTCAACCATGAACCGAAATTGCTAATGCCAGACATTTTGTTCACTGTGTAATGAATAAAATCCATTGCAATGAATGGGTTGTGGAGAGGGTAGATCAACACAGAGTTGTCATTAAGATTTTAGAATCTTCAATCACTCAAGCCCAATGATGGCAATTATGAAAATACGATGTAATTTTGGTGATCAGCGTTTCTGTAATGATTTCTACATTAGTTGTTACTAAACGCGTAAGTCTTAGTTTCTGTTTGAAAGCACAAACCGCCTGCTGATGGTGGGAACAAAACATCGAAGTCATCCCATAGAACTGCCTCTGGCATCCGCTCAAACCGTCTAAGTTGGCAGATGGTGCAAAACGGCTGACTCGGTTTCAATTTTGAGCAGCACAAACCATCTGTCTGATTACAACAAACCAACCATTAGTAAACTGATTATTTTTTTTTTACATAGCATGGTGTAGAACATAATTTCTTTCACTTATATGCCTTTAGGTCCAAGGAAAGAAGCCGTTTTAATCAAGTAATCAGTTTTTTCTTTCTTCTGTAAAATTGACTTTTTTAAACTTAGACGGTTTGTATCCGACACCATCGATATGTAGCTTCCACTTTGTTCCTTTGCATGGCAATTAGAAAATTGTAGTGGTGGGAGGAGCTAGTTTTCATGGAAAGTCAGAAAAAGTTTTTTGCCAGGATCAGACATTCTTTGGCTTTGCACAACCATTTGCTGATGTGTGTATGAGCGAAAAGTCTAGGGTAATCTGGAATGACTTTAGAAATAGAAAAACATTGTTAGTGATGTCCAAATAATGAGGGTTAGTAATTAAAAATATCCTTGCCAATACTGTTGCAGATTACTACTCTGTAAATTTGTAAAGAGAGCTGTAATCTGCAAATGTGATTATTAGAACTGTTTTTCACAGTAAGCCTTTTTGAAAATTTCAAAATTTCAAATAGAACTGTTTTTTCACTAGAAGTAATGTCACAAGTCATGGTCACTTTGCAAATTTTTGCAAAAATTATATCTTTGTGGAGAACAGCAATTAGTGAGGTGAAATTGTATCACTGTAACTGGCATGTAACATAAGATTTTTATTCTTGATTTATTTGATTAAACTCTTTCATTGTTTCTTTCATGATGGAATTTGATCTCACTATTCACGCATTTATTACTGCCCGTCTGCAGTCTCCACACTTTTTTTGAAATTGTATCAGACTAGCATGGGGATACCCAATCTGTGAATGGGACATTAGGACACTAAAATGAAACTGCCTTCTACATGGAGATCCTTACATTGTCATTGTGGTGTAGTAGCAGCAGTATATAGTGAACCAGCATGCACGCCACTCTTGAATGGGACACAGCTGAATGATTATATTTATGGGTTTACCTGTAAATGTGGTGCTCCATGGCCTAACACTGCTTGGCGTTATTAATCATATGAAAGCAAAATTCAAAATACTAACTTCATCCATAAATGTGGTGAAATGGGGAAAGCAGCACAAACATGCAGAGATCCTAATAATGAAATCTTGCATCTTCAGTGAGCAGACATTGACACTAAACCTCCTTTATTAAATTTCATGTAGATTGGTTGGTGCAACGAGGTTTTACATTTGGCGATTTCGAAGTTTATTGCATTTGAAAAGTGTGCTATACCTCCTGTCTTCATATAGTGTAGATATGGCAAGTAAGCAGAGGTCAAGGTGTTTTTCTATTGGGGTGAGGAATCATCGGGGAGGAGCACAGGGTTCTCATTGATCCATCTTCCCTTCTATCTTTTACCTGTAATCCATTGTACATTTACATGTCTAAAATCAAATGGCTAGCTCTGAATATTTTAGATACATGTATTTATTTACACCCTTTTTCTTTCATTTTATCAGCAAACCCAGGCAGAGGAAAATCTAGAAATCAGAATCATCAGTGAGGGTGTGATTCAAATGGAAAGATGACGGTCTGTGCAGATTTACCCAGGGCAACATTTAACCTAGTAAGGAACATTTTTTTTTTTTTAACTGTAACTTTAACCGTGATGTATCACCTGTGTCAACCTGTAAGATCATACCCCACAAATTATGACATGTGCAAAAGTTGGTCTCACCTTGTGTTCAAAATATCAGGCCAGTTCTCATATCAGTACTGGGATTCATGTTTAAGCTCAAGAACTTAAAGGAAGGCACTATCTTTATCCAGACATTGAAATATACATAACATGTTGTGCAATTTATCACCATGAATGCTTTGGATTTCTATGCAAATTTGTACATCAACGTGCTGAATGGTACATTTTTCTTCCTCAAGAGTGATGATTTTAGGACAGTTATCCTTTGCAAAAGCATTAGTTGTTTGACACCACAGGCTGATGCCCATTCATGTGACTTCACATTATTACTACTCCAGCAGGCCTGATCATTCTAGTACTTTCCTTTCTCAACTCCCTGTGGAGCATTCCTTGCCACTGAAATTTAAAGGTGCTGAACACTAGCATTCTGACACTATTTTCCCCTGCCAGTAGCAGGTATCCACTTTAAAAATGGATGAACTTAGGTAAATGTGAACTAAATGCTTTCTCAAGGCACTTACAGCACAAACCATGGTTGGGAATCAAATCCTGGATGGACTAGATCTGCTGTTCCACACATTTTTTTTATGCCGTTTTGTCTGCCATTGACCCTCTTGTTCATTGCACATTTTCACCATTAATTAAAAAGTTGAAGACAGAAAATGGGGAGGGGGAGGAGGAGGAGAGTATTCATTTGTGATTATGGCGGCCTTTGCCATTAAAGATGTTAATATGAGCCAAAATGAAATCATTTAGCAAACTTTCACATCTGCTAACTTTATGTCTATGTACATTTACGTTTTTACCACTCAAAGTGCTAATAGTGACACCAAATGATAAGTACATTGCATAAAAACTAGACCACAGCTGTGTTCTTTTGGAGTGAAGTTAGTAAGATGTTTTCATGGTCTGGTTCTATCATTGGACTGTAATGGCTGTATCGCTGTATCATTGTTTCTTTCATCTTTCATTCATTCTCTTTTCTTTCCCTTTTTTTCATTTATTTTCAAAAGTCTCTCTCATCCTTCTCTCTCCCCCTCCCCTTTTTGTATCCTCCCCTCTTCCCTCCTCCCCCCCCCATCTTTTCTTACCTTGTGTGAACATTTGTTCACTTCTTGCTTTTATGTTAAATGTTAAGGTGAGCTTTAATTCTTCTACTAAGTCATCAACTAATTTCACATTTTCCTTCTTCAGAGATCACAACCTCTGTGATGGACACATCAGCGGAATGTCAACAGGGTCCACAGGGACAGCAGCATCTCGGTCTACAGGGACAGCAGCATCTCAGTCTACTTACAACAGCATTCAACAACTGCAGCAACAGCATTAAATTTCTGGACAGGATCATCATCACCAACAACAGCATTAAATTTCTGGATAGGATCATCATCAGCAACAGCAGCACCATCTGGAGTGTCAGTGAGATCTTCAATTAGAGCAGTATTCTTAATTGAAATAACACTTCTCTTCAGTTCCAACAGCATTATCTGCAGTGACCTCTTCATTCTTCGTCTTCGTGGATACAGTCACCTTCACCTGCACTATCAGCATGGTCCTAAGTCACAGCACCATCTTTACTGAAAATAGTAAAGCAGCATCTTCAGAATTTATAGCAGCAGATCTCCAACTTACAGCAGTCACATCTTCAATGCGATCCTACCCAGTAGTGTTTAAAGAGTACCAGTTATCCATTTTCCATCTTATCTTAGTATCAGTGGTTCCATCCTCACAACCTCTCAACTTCAGCATGGCTGTGACTTTATTAATTGGTTGTTTCTGCCTTTCTACGGACACAGTATTCTTAGGATGCCATATTTCCTACAGTTGTCAGTGAAATATTAAGCTTATACTAGTTTAAACTGGGTCAGCATTTACTAGCACTTCTATCTTTTCTGGAAACTTTTTTCTGGGAATTTTAAAAAAAATTCTGTCTGCTCTCTTGTTGTTCAAGATGCTTTTTCTTTGTGGCTTCTTTCGATTCCTAGCATAGAGCCCTAGTTATGTTATGCCATGTCACAGCTGAGGAGATACTGTTCATGAGGTTATAGCTACTCTGGTGAGGTCTGATCTTCTGTAGCTACACATGACTAGCGGTGGTTCCTTGTGTGTTTCTGTTGTCCTGCCTGGTCTTGTCCCCATGTTTTTATGTTGTGGTGTGGTTTTGGACAGGAGTACAGCCTCTGCTAGCAAATGCTGTAGTTATTAAGAAAGTCCCTATCAGGGTTAACATCTCTTGGCCGGCATGGCACGGTGCAAGGTTGGAGGCCCATAAACTTTAAGGAAAATCAGACTAAGAAGTGACATCATCTATCCAGCAAAAGGAAACCTTTGCAAGGTAAATGGTGGACTTCATAATCCAGACTTTATAAAAGCATTAATGTCATGTACAGACAGGAGTTATTCACATTTGTTAAACATTTCAACTTCAAGATTTAACTTTTCATACTGATCTGTTTCCTCATTTTCTGTTCTGTGCTGTCAGATTACATTACATTCTGGCTTTCCCTCTATTCTCGCTATCTTAACCTTAAGTCCCACAAGAACAACTGGAAGACTTAAACTGAGCTGATTGAAAAGGAATGCTATGAGAATCACTAGCCACGTGTCTGTGCAGATGTAGGAGAGAAGCTAAAAATACTTTTGTCTTAAACGATGCTGAAGAAGCCCCGGACTTTCGGTCAGTGCATCAGACTGCCAATCATGATAAACTGTATCAAAACTGTAGATAATATCAACTGCCTGGGATGGTGTGTGCCTGTTCTTGCAGCTTCATATGGACACATGTTCACTAGATGCCACTTGTCTCTTTTTCTATAGTGATCCTGATATGGCTGGTGATTAGTAAGGATCAAGACATTGTGTGTCATCAATTGTCCCCCAATTTACAAGATCGGGTATTCATGGGAATAGTTCAGTAGATGCCACTAGTCTTTTTCAGTAGTGATCCTGATACTGGTCATGGTGAATTAGGATCAAGACATTCTGTGGTGTCTTTGGCTTCCCAGTTGCCCCCACAGGTGCTCATAGATTTAGTGAGCTCAACACCTTTGACTGATCTTGGGAATGCACAAGGTTGAGATGCAACTGGTCACAAACTCTCATTTGTCCAGTGTACCTGCAAGATGTTTAGAATGTACATTGATACATCTACAGCTATAGTACCAAACGATTTGGTGATAAATTGGTGATACTAGTGATACTGATGCGTATATTGGAACAGTCAGCGAAAGAGTATAGAGTTCTGGCTTTACTTCGATTAGACAAATTGATGCTTAAATAACATGCCTCTCTTCTTTGCTCATGAATAGCGCCCATAGAGGAGCCAGTATTGGAGGCACTATCATTTTCTTTCTGACAAAAGGGTTAGCTCCTATCATTTTCTGCCAGACACGTATCTAGACTAAGCTCATAGCTCATTATGCAGTAAAGCAAAATGAATGATGCATACCACTTTAGCAAATTATTTAACTCGCTAATGTTTTTTCCATGTATTCCAGTTGTTCTGTTTCTCTACCCATTTTCTGTAATCTATAGTTTCTCTGCTTGACTCAGTTTATTCCTGGTAATCTAAAGATAAGCCTCAGGCATTATGGACTCTTCTAGGTAATGTCATTTCACTTCACTGCCTGTCAAGTGATTCTGTAGATATTTGTAGAACACCTATAGTGATGTAATCTGTCATAAAGTCATTTCTGCTTTGCCGTTGTCTTATCTCTGTCTGGATACCTTCTTAAGTCAAGGTAAGATAGTAAAAGCAATGTCTGATTTGACTAGAGATTTTCACTGTCTGTTATGTGCAGCCACATTCCTGTTTTGTCATTCTGGAGTTGAGGCAGATAGTGTACATGAGGTTATAGCTGTTCTGGTGAGGTCTGATCTTCTGTAGCTACACATGACTAGTGGTGGTTCCTTGTGTGTTTCTGTTGTCCTGTTTGGTCTTGTCTCCATGTTTTTATGTTGTGGTGTGATTTTGGACAGGAGTACAGCCTCTACTAGCAAATGCTGTAGTTATTAAGAAAGTCCCTATCAGGGTTAACATCTCTTGGCCGGCATGGCACGGTGCAAGGTTGGAGGCCCATAAACTTTAAGGAAAATCAGACTAAGAAGTGACATCATCTATCCAGCAAAAGGAAACTTTTGCAAGGTAAATGGTGGACTTCATAATCCAAATTTTTTTAGAGGCCTTAACTTTATGTGCAGACAGGAGTGATTCACATTCCCTTATTTCTTGCTATCTGAAAGGTTGAGTTTTCATGCTGGTGCAGATTAAATCCTCTGAGGGACGTACAGTCATTTTGACACTTTCCCAGGGTATGATTGATGTGATTATACTCTCGATACAGAGACATTTCTCTTCAGGCTTTGGCAGGATTTCAGGCATTTTTTCATAAGCTTCACCTCCAGTTCTAACGTTCTTGTACACACTGTGTGAGTCTGTTCAGTCAGTAAGATATTTGGTGGACATATTCCATTTCACTTTTGCTGGATACTGCGGCAGATTGAAGTTCAAGCTATTTTTCACTTGTGTCATGGGTATCTCTTGTTCTACCATTTAGGCTTTGAGGCAGATAGTGTACATGAGGTTATAGCTGCTCTGGTGAGGTCTGATCTTCTGTAGCTACACATGACTAGTGGTGGTTCCTTGTATGTTTCTGTTGTCCTGTTTGGTCTTGTCTTCATGTTTCTATGTTGTGGTGTGATTTCGGACAGGAGTACAGCCTTCACTAGCAAATGCTGTAGTTATTAAGAAAGTCCCTATCAGGGTTGACTTCTCTTGGCTGGCATGGCACGGTGCAAGGTTGGAGGCCCATAAACTTTAAGGAAAATCAGACTAAGAAGTGACATCATCTGCCCAGCAAAGAGAAAACTTTGCTGAGCAGGATGGTGGACTTTGTAATCCAGATTTTATAGAGGCTATAATGTCATGTACAGACAGGAGAATTCACAGATACAAGTGTGCTGGATCAGAATTTTTTTGTTTTTACTTCACTAGTCATTTGTAGGAAATATGGCATGTGATTTCTTTGGTCCTTATTTTGAAGTGAGCTAAATGTTGCCTTGGGCACGTGTGTTGAAATTCTGCCATACGATAATCAAAAGTTGTAGCCATGCACTTTGACTGGAAGTTTCAGTGTTCCATCCAATCCTGCATTTCCTTTGCCTGGGTTATACAAGCTCCAGTATGTTCGGTATGTGTAAAGAAACAGCTGATAGTGACAGCTTTNTGGCCGGCATGGCACGGTGCGAGGTTGGAGGCCCATAAACTTTAAGGAAAATCAGACTAAGAAGTGACATCATCTGCCTAACAAAGGGAAAGTTTTGCTGAGCAGGATGGTGGACTTTGTAATCCAGATTTTATAGAGGCTATAATGTCATGTACAGACAGGAGGATTCACAGATACAAGTGTGCTGGATCAGATTTTTTTTGTTTTTACTTCACTAGTCATTTGTAGGAAATATGGCATGTGATTTCTTTGGTCCTTATTTTGAAGTGAGCTAAATGTTGCCTTGGGCACATGTGGTGAAATTCTGCCATACGATAATCAAAAGTTGTAGCCATGCACTTTGACTGGAAGTTTCAGTGTTCCATCCAATCCTGCATTTCCTTTGCCTGGGTTATACAAGCTCCAGTATGTTCGGTATGTGTAAAGAAACAGCTGATAGTGACAGCTTTATTTTGTTCAGCCTAATAGTGCTTATTAGGAATCAAAGTGATCTCTTTAGAGATATAGATCTGCAGCTACAATTTGTGACACAGGAAAAACTGTGAAATCACAGAAGGCAATGGATTTGAATGCTAACAGTGGGTTGAACTTTGTGAACAACCCACAAAAGACATTTGATTAAAAAAGAAAAAAGAAACATTTCACACTGAGGTGAAATAATTTGATGAAGGATTCCGAGAGATATGCTAAACCACATTGAACTTTATGAACCCATGGAAAACATGTGAGATGGATGCTAACAGGCATATTGCAATGAAGTGGACATGTAGCCATGCTATTTGACAGGAATCTTTCAATGTTCCATCCGGTCATGCATTTCCTTTGCCTGGGTTATAGAAGCTCTAATATGTTAAATATGTGCAGATAAATAGCTGATAGTGACAGCTTTATTTTGCTCAACTTAATGGTGCTTATTAGGAATCAGAATAGAGATATAGATTTGCAGCTACAATTTGTGACACTGGATTTGAATGCTAACAGTGGGTTGAACTTTGTGAACAACCCACAAAAGACATTTGATTAAAAAAGAAAAAGAAACATTTCACGCTGAGGTGAAATAATTTGATGAAGGATTCTGAGAGATGTGCTGAACCACATTGAACTTTATGAACCCATGGAAAACATTTGAGATGGATGCTAACAGACATAATATTGCAATGAAGTGGACATGTAGCCATGCTATTTGACAGGAATCTTTCAATGTTCCATCCAGTCATACATTTCCTTTGCCTGGGTTATAGAAACTCCAATATGTTAAATATGTGCAGATAAATAGCTGATAGTGACAGCTTTATTTTGTTCAACTTAATGGTGCTTATTAGGAATCAGAATGATTTCTTTAGAGATACAGATTTGCAGCTCTAATTTGTGACAGAGGAAAAACTGTGTGAAACTACAGAAGGCATTGGATTTAAATTGCAACAGTGGGTTGAACTTTGTGAACATCATTAACCCACAAAAGACATGTGACATTTGATAAAAAAAAACCAACAGACATGTCATGCTGACATGAAATGATTTGATGAGGATGCCGAGAGAACTTTGTGAGCCCTTGGAAAACATTTGATATGGACACTAACAGGCATATTGCAATGAAATGAACTTTCTGAAACCACAGAAGGCTTTTGAATATTGAATGTGCTTGTTGCTATGGTGATATTAGTTTCGAGTGAGTGGCTTCATTAAGGGAGGGTCACTTAGTGTGATGGGTCTCATTTCATAGACAAAAGACTTTATGTCTGATTTAGGAAAGCTTTTGCTGAAATTATAGAACCATTGAAGGCACATCTTGTTACCCAGGATGTGTTGTAATCTTCATCATTGTGCAAATTTACAGTTCTTGATTTGGGCACACTGTTTTTTTTCTAATATATTCCAGCTTTCTAATGTTTTTGCAACCTGAGGGTATATCTTTGTTCACACTATGAAAGGGCTTATCTTTGCCAACAGTGTTTTTGAGAAACAGTGGCACTTTTCTATGTAATGTCAGTTACTGATGTAACCAGATGGTATGGTGTATTATTACATTTAAGAGGAGGAATGTTTTCAAAACAAGAGAACAACAGTGTTTGCCTTTAAATATTACCATTGTTTTGTGTCCCTCACACCAACATATTCCTCTTCCACCAGTGCCCAAAGTCTGTGTGTGATGTTGGGAAGCCAAGCTGTATATTTTGAATGAACACCTCATAGCCCTAAGCCTCGCACTTATGAAAATCTTAGAAAGTAATACAATAAATAGAACCTTAAAAATAAGTAACACATAATAAAATATACTTATTAAATGAGTACTTCATATTAGGTTCCATTGTATTACATATATTCCATGTATGTTGTAATGCTTTGATCTCAAGTCCCCTACTTTTGATGTTCAGACTGCTTAAAAACTCAAAAACCCTGTGAATTTGAAATAATGGATAGATCCTCTAGAATAGAAACTCTTTAAGTCCTGCCATATTTGAGTCGATCAGAAGTTTGGAGATTATTAGTAGCAGTGTTTCACTTGAGTTTTATGCCTGTGATGGGCTGGAAGTTTTTAAAAGTTGTTTGGTTTTTCCCTATTAGAATTATCAAGGGTCAGTCTACAGATAAGTAGACGTAAATGTTCTGGACTACACCTAGACTATCTAGAGTGTCCTGAAAGAAAAACGGGAGAGAGGGGGAGAGAGGAAAGAAAAGGAAATGAGAAAAAAAAAAAAGAAGAGAAGAAGAGAAATAAAGATAGAGAGAAAAAAAAGGAGATCTAGAAAAATAAAATATAAAAAAAAAGGAGAGGGGAAAAAAATAGAGAGATAGAAAAAGAAAAAAAAAGATGGAAAATGAAAAGAAAATAAGGAAAAAAAATTTTTAAAAGGTAAAAGAGAACATAGAAAAAAAAGAAAAAGAAAATAAAAAAAAAGAGAGGGAAAAAAAAAAGAGATAGAAAAAGAAAAAAAAAAGATAGAAAATGAAAAGAAAATGGGAAAAAAAAATAATAAAAAAAAGGTAAAAGAGAACATAGAAAAAAAGAAAAAGAAAATAAAAAAAAAAGAGGAAAAAAAAGAGATTTAAAAAAAAGAAAAAAAGATAGAAAATGTAAAGAAAATGGGGAAAAAAATAATAAAAAAAAAGGTAAAAGAGAACAATAGAAAAAGAGAAAAAGGAAATTTGAAAAAAAAGAAAAAAAAAAAACTTTTTCCATTGGCTGTCTGCGCAAGAAACTTGAGTCACTGCTTCAGATATTCAGTTTTCAGCTGCAGCTGGAATATTCAGCTGTGTCAGGTTGGAAGACATTTTCTCTCATGAGAATAGGTCAGACCTAAGTTACCCATTACTGACAAGGAATATTGTAACTGTGAAGGCCAATGATCTTAGAGAGGGATGAATCAGTGCACACAGTATAGAAGGATGCCAACAGCACCCACACAGACTTACATTTTGTCTAAGAAGCACTTTACCAACTTACCATGGTACATGCTCTGACAAGTGTCTGGCAAGGTTTATTACTGGCGCCAACCCATTTAGGTTGGCAACAATCACAGAATATGAACAAGAGAAAGAGACCCTTAATCACCACTGACTAGAGAAATTACAGATATGGGAAAAACCATCAACTTATTCTCATTCTGCCTCAGGCAGTGTAATGTTGGTTTTATGTGAAACTCTGCTCTGATATCTGGATAGATTGTAACTTAAAAAGTAAAAAAGTTTGAGGTTACAGAAGTAAATGAATCTAAAATTGATAACAAACTCTTATGCATAAATGTGTATATAACCTTAAGTTATGACTTTGCTTCCCAACATCACATGATTGTAAATACTTCATTAGTGACCAGTTTCATTTTTCTTCATACACAAGATGGGAGTTTTCATTTGACATATATATATATATATATATTTGTTGTCACCCATCCATATTTTGCTGGGTTTTCTTTGTTTGATGTAAAGTCTGTTTTCAGAATCTATCTTTACCCAGTTCGGTCACTCACTGTCAATGTTTTCATCAGTTTTGCTCATTATCAGCATTTTCATCAATTCTACTTTAAGATGTACAGGTTTCAAAAAATTATTTTGTTATTAACAAGTACACTTTTATAGATCAGATGTGTTAACCAGATGCCACCAAATTTTCAGTTGAGGATGAACTCTGACTTGGGCCACTTGTGTTTGAGCATTGAATAAAGCCATCTGTTTTTGAGGACTGAGTTAGACCATTTGTGTCTGAGCACTGTGTTAGCTCACTTGTGTATGAGGACTGAGTTAGCCCAGTTGTGTATGAGCACTGAATTAAGCCACATGTGTATGAGCACTGAGTTAGGCCACTTGTGTATGAGTGCTATGATGTGTGGATAGTCCAAGGTTTTAAAAGAGCATGAAATCACTAATAGGCAGGATAAAACTAAGTGAGCAGCACATGTTGATTAAAAGTCCAGTTATGATGAAGAGAATGTGCCAGTTTCAAATGGGCTTCATGTAACCAGGTGAAAAGGCATGCAGTATTCTATTCTATGTTCATTAAGGGGGAGAACTGTGAGCTCAGTCTGATAATTATATTTAGCTGATTTTACACATTATCTTGGGAAGTGTGTCACTAGGGATTTTACCAAATTACTGCGTAGGGTCACTTTGGAAAAGGGCCAAAAATTCCTACACTAGAAAATGTCCTGTCCCTACCAGGAATCGAACCTAGGAGTTTACAAGTATGAATATGCTACCACGACACCAAAGGGATGCTAACTTAACAGCTGTTTAATTCTTAAATAATGGTGCAATGTGATCAGATGGTTATGGTGTTGGAGGCAGGATAAAGATATTATGGGTTCAGATCCCATTGTCTTCAACTTAGAAAAGCACAGCCAGTCTCGTTTTGCTCTGATCAGATGTAAAAAGGCACTTGGCTATTTGCAGTAAACGGTATCGTCAAAATGTTTATTACCAGTAAATGGGCAGTGGCACTATATGTACTCACAGAGAGTTGAGAAAGTTTTTGAATGTTCTGGCCTGCCAATCTAATAGTAATATGAAGTCATCTGAGCAGGCATTTCCCTCAATACCTAACTTGACATCTAGAATTGAAGCAGTGTTTTATAAAGAGCTGAGCGAACTCATCATAATATGGCTCATTCTCTACTGGGTTGCTGTAGTTCAGACTGTAAGCCTGAATTCCATAGTTGTGAACTTAGTGGCTATGCCATGTATTTACTGAAATGCTTGTTCACTTACACCTTTTGCAATGTTACTGTTTATCAAAATGTCTGTGTCAGAAGTCTACAGTGAAAAGAGACATTCAGTTCTTGCTTCGTTTTCATGCACGCTGTATCAGAGAGAAATACCAGTGGCGATGCTATGTTAGAGAGAGATACCAGTGGCAATGCTATATCAGAGAGAGAGATACCAGTGGCAATGCTATATCAGAGAGAAATACCAGTGGCAATGTTATATTAGAGAGAGATACCAGTGGCAATGCTATATTAGAGAGAGATACCAGTGGCAGTGCTATATCAGAGAGAGATACCAGTGGTAATGCTATATCAGAGAGAGATACCAGTGGCAATGCTATATTAGAGAGAGATACCAGTGGCAGTGCTATATCAGAGAGAGATACCAGTGGCAGTGCTATATCAGAGAGAGATACCAGTGGCATTACGATGACACTGATCTTACCAAGAAGCTGTAAAGATCTGCACATGTAGTGGAGGGTGAAACACATATAATTTCTATTGAAAGATTGTAAGATTATGAGCGGCAGTCTTGACAACGTTGTGCCACTATCGAAGGACATGATTTTTCTTTATAATAGACCAACCACAGTTGTCAGGTTATTGTATGCCTCAGCACAAATGTGTCTCCTTCAAGATTTGCAGCAGCTGAGTTTGTGGTGTGAAGTAAACTGAACAGACCATTAGTGTATCTTTATGATGGGCTTAACATCTCAGGACAGATATAACTAGCATGTCCTTTCTCACCTTCCACTACACTTGGATGTGAGTATCAAAAGTAGCCAGTGATTATAATTCATATCATTTTATGTAATTGTTATGATTCATGTCATTGTTCAGTTATATGAAGAAAACTTGATTATTACAGTAGAACTTGGATTTATAGTAAACTGATTACATAGCTGTATTTAACACTGGTATCTCACCTATAAAATGATAGAATAATAATGAAACTGTATGTGAAATTTAGACTTACTAACAAGGCATACTTAATAAATGATATTGAAGTTCTATGGTATTATGACATTTTAATAAGTGTTCTTGATTTGTGGCAAGATTGATACCTCTCATGGTATCACTATTAAACAGAATTTAACCCTTTGTACCTGGACTCTCTGCCATGTAAACCCCTATTCCCCTGGGCCACTGGGCAAAGCAACATAATACGGACTAAGGGAACAACAAAGAGTCTTTCAGTTTGGTCTCTCAGGTTACATACTTTAAAGATCAGACCAAACTATTGGTCTTTCAGGTTCAAAGGGTTAATGTCAAATTGCCAGTGTGGATTTCGTTCAACTTAATTTATGTGACAATACACAAATATGGCATCAGTTTGATAGAAACCTTCACCTGTGTTCATAGCTCCAATACCTTAGCTGCTCATTTTTTATCCTTTGTAGAAAGTTTGATAAGCAAATGTGCTGCAAACAGTGCCTATGTGCTCTTTAACTCCATAAAAGGTAAAAAAAGGTACTAAGCCAAATACATCAAAACTGCTCATTATAAAATTGGGGTTATTGAAACAGTTGGAATTGTACTGCACGTCTTGGAATAAGAATACAATGTTTGAATGTACACAGAATGCTTTTTATTGTAATGTAGTAGACAAACCAAATGACTTGATCAGACTTCAGCGGTGCTGCAGTGTTAAAGCCGGCATAACATTGCATCATCAGTATCTGGTTTTCTCATGAAGATTTGTACACTCTGCTGCAATAAAGAGCTTTCTGTGACCATCTGCCTTTGGGGGNGGGGGGGGGGGGGGTGTCCAGGGAGAAAGTGGATAGGGGGCTGAATTTATGCAATAAATGAATATATATTACACCATAGGAATGAGAAGCCTAACAAAGATTGTTTTCTATACTGTACTTGGCAGCAGGGACAGATATGTTATATGGCTCATCAAGTATTCAGAAACATTTTATACTTCATGGACAGATATGTTATACGGCTCATCAAGTATTCTGAAACATTTTATAGTTCATGACAGGCAAGAAGGGTCAGGAAATGGAATATTTAATTTAGGGTGCTTTATTCTCTCGACCATGATGTATCTGGCAGTAAGCCTTGACCACCCAAATTGAGAGGAGGCCTTGTTTTGCCCTGCCACTCTTCTTCATTTTGTATTATTTGGTGCATACTACAGAACTGTGTTCTCTTCACTGAGATCAATAAAAGGTTGTCACAGTTAATCTGAAATTTGACCCCTTTCCAGAATCGCAGCAGTTTTCTTTGTTTTTCTTGAAGTAGCTATGCCATTTGGGTTGAATATACATACATTTTCCTCTCCAGAGATAACCTACATTCTGAAACCTGGTAAGAATGTTGGCGGCAGTACAAATTGTATAGTAATCCTTTCTTTTTGAATGCCTGTTATAAGAATATTGGATTTTGAGCATAATATATCTGGCAGTAAGCCTTGACCACCCATATTGACATGAATAAGAGAACGATTAAGCATAGATGAACCAGTAGCCTTGTTTTTTTTCCTGCCACTGTGACTGCAACTCTTCTTGATTATATATTATTTGGTGCATGTTACAGAACTGTATTCTGTTCACTGAGTTCAATAAAATTTGTTTTTGTGACTTCTTGATTTTATTATTTGAATAAAAGAAAGGGCACTCCTTTCTTCCCCTGTTGCAAAAAGATTTCATGTACTTTCTGTTGTGATACTGTAGGAATGTTTTTTGTTTCATGATGATGTAAGTTTTTGCAAATTCTGTGAATTGAGATTGACCTAGGAAAATTGCATCCCTGGGGAAAAAAGTTCACACCAAAGTGAAGAGCCATTTTTCCAAAATTTAGTAACTGCAGTTTCATTGAAAAATGAGTTGATGGTGTGTTCAAACATGCATTTCTGTGTTGATTCATTAACAACCTAAATAAGCTGAAAATTTGCACTCCTTCAAACTTTACGTCAATTAACAGAAAATAAAACCACATGTGTGAAGAGCAAATAACTTTTAAATTTTCCTTTATTTCAAAAATATTCAGAGACCACATATGGAGTTTTGGAAAAATGCTCTTCAGTCTTTTAAAGGGCTTGTCCATAAGTGGTTATTTCTGGTTTCTACCTCACATCATTTTGAAATTTACTGATAAAAGTGTTTTCTATCAGTACAAACCAAAGTTGCCAAACATTTTGAATTGATAGCACTGTAATGAGATAAGATAAGATAAGATAAACTTTAATACCCACGAGGGAAATTCCGTTCACAGTTGATACACATTCAACAATAAATTACATTTCACATTCAACATTAAATTTCATTTCAGGTCATACACATTACCTGACCACACACGCAACCACACCTTCACACATACCCCACAACCGTTGACACACTCTTACATACTTAAGAAAACCATCATGGAGGGCTCACAAAACTTAGACCCTTGCAACAAACTATTACGGACTATTTGCCAAAATTAAATCCTCACAAAAGAATACCACTTCTGCTAAAAATAGCCTATACTTAATCGCACTTCATTCAAAATTCATGGAACCTCCTCCACTGTTTGGTTTTAAACGCATTTTGTATTATTCATCATAAGGAAGAGTGACAAGCTACCACTACATCACCTGTCATCATGCTCATTCCACATTTGCCTATTACATGTCATTTTTTTTTTGAGGATCTGAGAACTTGAGCGCTTTGAACCTGTTACTCAAAGCAAAACAGATAGACATATGTGGTTTAGCTTGTAAAATTGGGCTATATAATAAGAAGTTATAATTTTACATTGTTTTAATAGGAAAAAAGAACATAAATGTAAGATCACAGTTATAGAAATCACTCAAATCATCAAAAGAATTGACTTAGGCAAATGTTAAATGAGCAAGATGATGTGTAGTGCATAGTCGATTGCGTAGGATGACAGAGGGGATAAATTGTGACTTCATGAAAAAAAAATTGCTTGGTAGGGAGAGGGAGGGTTTTGGAGGGGGAAAGGGGGGGGGGTGCTCAGATATGCCTTGCAGTAATCATGTTTTTTGGATCATTGTTTTGCAGACCTACTGCTTACTGTAATATATATGTAAGTGTATATCGCCACCCTCAAATACAATTGTCATTAGTCCTTAAAGTCACTTAGTCCTTATCTTTTAAGACGATTTTATCATGCGCGTTCTCTCTCCCACTAGCAAGCAAACCACCTTCTACAGGACTGCCCTCGTTTGATCTTGAAAGAAGATAATTTTAATAGAGTCCACTGGACATGGGTGATGTTGTGAAGCAAGCAAGGGCAGTTGAACTAGTCTAGTCTGAGCAAAATACAGTATTACTCTGAGGAACTAGAAAAAAGAAAATGTAAAGCTCAGTGAAGTACCAAGTAAACAAGATTAAGATCTAAACAAGATAAACCTTGATCTGTACAAAATGAAGGTTCTGAATGTTCTAACAAACTTTGTCTTTTTTATTCTAATTTGTTAATACTACGCACAAAATAATAAGACTAATGATAATTATTATGCAAGCTCCTGCAGACGTTTTGTCTTATCAGTCATAAGTCATACCTTTCTCACCCACTTCATCCACGCCTTTTAATGTCTTCCCAACCTGTCCCCTCCTTCCTCCTCCCTTCCTCCAACCCTACCTCGCCCTTCTAGAGTCTTCTGTTTTCCATCATCACCCCCTCATTTCAACCGTACTAACCTCATCCTTATCCCTATAAATCATGATTTTCTCCTTTCTCTCGCTCTTTCTCCCACACATTCATGGTCTAAAGTTCTAACATTTCCCTCTCTCTTACTCTCTTTTTCTCTCTGTTTCTCTCTCACACACTCTCCGCCACCATCGGCTTCATCCACATCACAGCCGTCAACCCCTTCGTCAGCATCAGCATCGAAGAGAAAGCTTGGCTTCCTTCGAGATGAAGAGAAAGTTGCTCCAGCAGAGGGCCAAGTATTTTCTACATCAGTCGTACACTTAGAGACCCTACAACACCTCTTCCGAAATGTTGTTTGTGGAGAGTGTTTGACAGGGAAAGTGACCCTTCAAGAATGCCCACTGCAGAGCAAAGGACTTGCTATCAAATTACGAACCGTGTGTGAGGCCTGTGGTACAGTTTGTGGAGCCACCCATACGGCACGGAAGGTGTCATCACAAGCTTTTGAAGTGAATCGCTCCATTGTAACAGCTTCTCTGAGTGTTGGTGTAGGGTATAATCAACTATCAAAAATGTGTGAGGTGATGGGCATGCCCAGTCTGCATCACAAGACACATCTGAATTATGTCCAGCTCTCTCATAGCATGGCCAGTAAGACATCAGACGACATTTTAGCCAGCGCTAGAAGGATTGTGCGGGAGGCCTATGGAGCAGTGGACCCAAATGTCATTATTGACATAAGTGTAACATTTGATGGCACTTGGCACAAGAGAGGACATACCTCAAATCATGGTGTGGGGATCGTCATCGATGCTCTCACAGGACTGGTCATTGACAGCCATGTCATGTCACTATATTGTCGTGTAAGTATTGTCGTGTCAGNAGTTCACATCATATTGAAGAGTCATTTTTCCAAAAATCAGTAAATGCAATTTCGTTGAAAAATGAGTTGATGGTGTGTTCAAACATGCATTTCTGTGTTGATTCATTCAAAACCTAAATAAGCTGAAAATTTGCACTCCTTCAAACTTTACATCAATTAACAGAAAATAGAACCACATGTGTGAATAGCAAATAACTTTTAAATTTCCCTTTATTTCAAAAATATTCAAAGACCACATACGGAGTTTGGGAAAAATGCTCTTCAGTCTTTTAAAGGGCTTGTCCATAAGTGGTTATTTCTGGTTTCTACCTCACATCATTTTGAAATTCACTGATAAAAGTGTTTTCTATCAGTACAAACCAGAGTTGCCAAACATTTTGAATTGATAGCACCGAAATAAGATAAGATAAGATAAACTTTAATACCCACGAGGGAAATTCCGTTCACAGTTGATACACATTCAATAATAAATTACATTTCACATTCAACATTAAATTTCATTTCAGGTCATACACATTACCTGACCACACACGCAACCACACCTTCACACATACCCCACAACCGTTGACACACTCTTACACACTTAAGAATACCATCATGGAGGGCTCACAAAACTTAGATCCTTGCAACAAACCATTACGGACTATTTGCCAAAATTAAATCCTCACAAAAGAATACCACTTCTGCTAAAAATAGCCTATACTTAATCGCACTTCATTCCAAATTCATGGAACCTCCTCCACTGTTTGGTTTTAAACGCATTTTGCATTATTCATCATAAGGAAGAATGACAAGCTACCAACTACATCACCTGTCATCATGCTCATTCCACATTTGCCTATTACATGTTGGTGTTTTTTTTTGAGGATCTGAGAACTTGAGCGCTTTGAACCTGTCGCTCAAAGCAAAACAGATAGACATAATGTGGTTTAGCTTGTAAAATTGGGCTATACATCAATAAGTTAAAATTTTACATTGTTTTAATTGGAAAAAAGAACATAAATGTAAGATTACAGTTATAGACATCACTCAAATCATCAAAAGAACTGACTTAGGCAAATGTTAAATGAGCATGATGATGTGTAGTGCATAGTTGATTGCGTAGGATGACAGGTGTTTACTTGAGATGAAAGGAAGAAAATAATTCCAGCAAACTGGGGTAGAGCGTGTTTATGAGGGGATAAATTGTGACTTCATGAAAAAAAAAATGCTTGGTAGGGAGAGGAAGGGTTTTGGAGAGGGAAANTGGAGGGGGAAAGGGGGGGGGGTGCTCAGATATGCCTTGCAGTAATCATGTTTTTTGGATCATTGTTTCGTAGACCTACTGCTTACTGTAATATGCAAGTGTATTTCGCCATTCTCAAATACAGTTGTCATTAGTCCTTAAAGTCATTTAGTCCTTATCTTTTAAGACGATTTTATCATGCGCGTTCTCTCTCCCACTAGCAAGCAAACCACCTTCTACAGGGCTGCCCTCGTTTGATCTTGAAAGAAGAGTAATTTTAATAGAGTCCACTGGACATGGGTGATGTTGTGAAGCAGGCAAGGGCAGTTGAACTAGTCTGAGCAAAATACTGCTCTGAGGAACTAGAAAAAAGAAAATGTAAAGTTCAGTGAAGTAAAGTAGACGATTGAGATCTAAACAAGATAAACCTTGATCTGTACATAAATGAAGGTTCTGAACGTTCTAACAAACTTTGTCTTTTATGTTTTAATTTGTTAATACTACGCACAAAATAATAAGACTTATGATAATTATTATGCAAGCTCCTGCAGACGTTTTGTCTTATCAGTCATAAGTCATACCTTTCTCACCCACTTCATCCACGCCTTTTAATGTCTTCCCAACCTGTCCCCTCCTTCCTCCTCCTCCTCCCTTCCTCCAACCCTACCTCGCCCTTCTAGAGTCTTCTGTTTTCCATCATCACCCCCTCATTTCAACCGTACTAACCTCCTTGCCCTTATCCCTACATGATTTTCTCCTTTCTCTCACTCTCTTTCTTCCACACATTTATGGTCTAAAGTTCTGACGTTTCCCTCTCTCTTACTCTCTTTTTCTCTCTGTTTCTCTCTCACATTAAATACGAGTATAAAAGTATACATATAAAATACGAACACTTCCATATAACAAAATTGTATCTTTGTTTCAAAATGTTCGCCCATGAGGCTTCTTCAGGAGTCAAACTTACAACTGAACTAAACAGACACGATACCGAACCGAACAAACCTCACCCCCACTCACACGCACATACAAGAACAATTCATATCTCGACTATATATAGAAATAGAAGGCTAGGGTTCGAGACAGGTCTTGTTAAAAGGTAAAACATTTTAACAGTGAGAGGGGAAAGAGAGAGAAAGAGAGATAGATATAAAAAGATATAATATATATATCGGCATTGCATTATGAAGTCTACTCAGTCTCAACTCCTCGAGGGCTGTGAGGAAAATTTCGATTCGAAGAAGCTGCGACTGTATTATTGAACTGGAGTTTTGTGTATGATATAAACTCTCTGGAAAATAGCTCGATCGTACGCGTTGTAGATACCTGGAAGCGACTATTTCATAAATGAAACTGAACATAAACAATAACAATAAGCTTATCAAGCTCGGACAACACCAAGTTGTAAATGAGCGATGTATATGTTCATAACAATCAGCAGATCATTACTTCAGTTATCCAAACCATTTGCCGCTCTCACAGGTATTGTGTGTGGTGATGCATCGCGTCGTATTCCACCAAAAAAAAAAAAAAAAAGATTAGAGATTAATCTGTATAGCAAAGTCTTTATTCTAGGCAGCATGAAAGAATCCTCATTCCTCAAACAAGTGTTACTTCCGTAAGTTTAAGAATTGGCACGAGACTGCCAATGTGGTCAATAAAAAAAGCCTAAAAATTGCGTAGGAAATGAGCGCAAAATTTGCATTTGACCTAATTTGTTGAATACGGCCTTATAAGTCAACATGATTTGCACAAGTCATGTGACCGTGCTGTTAAGACAAGTGGAATTTTAACAGTGGTTATTTCTAGCCCCGGATGTCACACAAACCACCATGCGGCAACTCACGGTCACAAAACTGATGGGACAAGGATATAATAATTATATGAAGGAGATTCTTGTGTGTGGACGAACTTAACTGACAATGCATAATACTATTATTGTAGGATTTTTCATCTCAAAGTGAATCATTAGTAGATGGTCCTGCTTTCAAGCCACTGGCCAGATTTGAGAAAGAAAAGTCACGCTAAATCTGAAAGGTCGTTTTCATTTGGAAATTGTTCTTTTTCAGTTAGAAATATTGTTCTTTTTCGGTTGGAAATTGTTCTCTTTTAGTTGGACATTGTTCTTTTTCAGTTGGATATTGTTTTCTGACATGTCTTCGACTCCTGTGACTAAAAAGTAAGAACTGTTTAAAAATTCAGTCTTTTTTTTTTTTTACCCATTTTTAAAAACAATATAGTTTATGATTTTCTGCTATTTATTATCATCTATGTTTTTTCGTAATTCTCATAGGTCTATATGATTGTTTGTATGTTATCTATGATTCCCCCGTAATTCGCAGGAGCATCAGTCGAAGCGAGCGTAACTCCTTATCACCAGTTACCACATTTATGAAAATTCTCCCCAATAAAGTTGGATCTTATCTTGTCTATCTTATCTTATCTTATCTTAGTTAACTAATGATGTTTTGTGATGAGCCACTTGTCGAACCATTTTGTTCGTGTATAAGTGGTATGGTGCAAGTGAAATATTGAAGCGTCTATTAAATTATTTGGATTCCCGCACGTTGTTTTTGTTTGTTGTTGTTTTGAGATTCAGGGTCTGTTGCATTTGGGCAGTTCCAGGAGTTTGTCAGATCAGTAGGCTAATTTAAAAAAAAAACCGGACTTAACTAAACAACAACCAGTTTCGGTTTATATTTTAAGAATGAATTAATCCAGGATAGTAGCAACTGAAACTAATTGCTGTAAAGTTGCGTGGTATTTCCGATATAATTGCCCATCTACTAAATTATCTGTTTAGAAAATGTAAATTAGAAGTGTACGTTCAGCGAGGATTTCTGTCCAATGTTTGCTCTTGATATTGGTATACACTGTATTTCGTTTATGACAGTTGGACTTTCAAACTGCTGCGGACGTTGTGTTAATCAGTTTAAGTAAGGATTTTGAATATCAGATGCAGCCTATTTAAGTCTGCAACCACACGGTATCTTTGATCCCCTACAACAGCTGGGTTTGTTCAAAGCCGTGCGGATTTACTTTATTTTTAAAGTTTAAAGGAAAGAGGGATAAACTTGTAAGCGCACTATCAGAGAGATGGGTAAGGGGAAGGATTTCCATACGTGATAACCGGCGATCAGGAGTTATGCTCGCTTTGACTGATGTTCCTGTCTCGATGGGCATTAGGGTAGGGTATGGTTAGGGTTAGGGGGGTAGGGTTAGGGTTATGGGGTAGGGTTAGGGTTAGGGTTAAGGTTGCATAAGTACGTTATTTGGAATTGAGGTACTGACCATAGTTGTAGGAGTTACCACATATGGAAATCCTTCCGACTAAGTACTTGGGCATTAACGATGGGATCTCTTACCATCGTAAGAATTACATTACTTCTGCATGTTAACGCAACTAAGGGTGCATTCAGCACCGATGCACGAATGCAATTCTTACGATGGCTAGAGACCCCATCGTTGATTGGCAAGCTCTCAATATATAATCTATAACTGGTGGAAGTTTTACTAATCTTGGCTCTCTACTTTTGTCACCGGACAGTCACGAGTCATCAAGTGTCGTGCTGCGGCCTTTGTGTTTGACTAGCACAGGGTATGTTAACGTTAACCATGTGTAGTTAATATTTCAGCTGCGATGTAATTTTACCACATAGATTGTTGAAATTTTGCAGTATTGGTAGACAACACATATCCGCTAATGTGTGCGAGATTTCAAGTACATACGATTTGAATTAATAATAATAATAAAGAAATTTTTATAGCGCCTCACCCCCGAAAAGCTCGAGGCGCTTTACATTGCATACATTTGTTTCAAACACCAGCCATATTACAAGCATAAACATACACACTCGCACGTACTTATGGAATAATATAGACGTACATTTCAAAATTATTCTTGATACAGCAAGCATTCTAAATACGGACTGCAGTAGCTACTTTGACAAGTACTTTACAAATAGATGTGTTTTTAACTGGCATTTGAATGATTCAAAACTGGAAGAATTTCTAATATTTTCTGGCAATGAATTCCAAATAAGAGGCCCAGAATAAGAGAAAGCCCTATCACCATACTTCCCTAAATTAGATCGAATTATTAATATCATTACACTTTGAAAGTAATTTTCTTTTTTTGGCGTGGCGAGAGGGGAAGGCACCCGATATGTATGGATGTTGGTATCAGATTTAAGCCATTAGAATCAGCTTGAACCGTTGGATCGATGCACCTCTACCTCAAACTGTGACAACATATTTCATGCATATTTTCCAGTAAGGTCCTTGCATCTTACCCTTCTTCCCNCCCCCTTTCCCCGAACCTTATAAATGGCAAGCGGCAATGAGATACTGTGATAGGACCGAACCGCTAGTGATCATATTCCCCCATTTATTAATACGTGGACCAAACACACTACGTGCTACCAGGGTCAGCTGAGGATGCTACTGTTTAGTCTTGTCTACTAAGGTGATAATACAGTCGACCCTCTTGAGGTGTATTGTGGCTGAGCATCCAGTATACTCATTCATTCTTTTTGTTTCTTCCTCAGAACCCAGTCTCGAGGGGAATGCAGTCGCCATGGGTTAAGCACCAGTTCACCCATGGTGTTCTCTAATAATGGACTTTAAAACCGCGTTGAGCAAATTTTCAAGGAGGATTCTAAAAACAGGAGTGTGTCTGCTTCACAGCAAGAGGATTACTTTTGGGTTACTTGCTTTGGACTATCATGGCCAAACTGCAAAACCTGGATAAGCTTGTGTTATCCATCGTGGCAACACTTGTTGCGGTGACTGCTTGGTCTTTAGTATTGGCCGGGTCTTCGAATACCAGTAGGACTGATGCCAACACAACATATAGTTTGTGGGGCAGAGAGGATTGTTATGAACGCATATGTCATACCGAATACACGTGTGTACCAATGCGTGCGTGCGTTCGTCCATCCATCCATCCATCCCTCCATCCATCCATCCATCTATCCATCCATCCATCCATCCATCCATCCATCCATCCATCGATCCATCCATATATCCATCCATCCATCCACCCATCAATCCATAGTCTTTTCCACCCATTCACCCATTCATCCATCTTCTTAGCCAGTCAGCCAACCATCTTCGCACCCATCCATTCAGCCACTCATCCATCCATCCATCCATCCATCCATCCATCCATCCATCCATCCATCCATCCATCCAGGAAAGAGCGCAAGGAGGAGAAGAATGGTGGTTCGACGAGAAGGGAGAGAAGCATGAAAGGATCACAGAGAGTGTGGAAGTTGTCCCCATTACTACCTGTGTGGTGACCAACTACTGCAACATCACCCGGTTTGACGATATAGGTGAGTATCAGTGCTGCCTTGTACTGACATTAGTTCTTGTGATTATTTTGTTGTTGTTGTTGTAGTTGCTGTTGTTGTTGTTATCATTGTTGTTGCTATTATTGTTGTTGTTGTTGAAGTGGTGGTGATATTATAGATGCTGTGGTGCCTCATTACCATGTGCATAGCCACTGGTACAGCCAGTGATGTTGTTGTTCTTGGTGTCGCAGTTGCTGCTGTTGCTATTGTTGTTGCATTCCGTTCCGTTGTTCCTTTGTTATTTCCTCTTTTTTAGCTCCCATTTCCTATTCCTTATTCTGTTCTCACTAGAGTTCTTGGTAGTACATGTACTTGTAATGGTTTATGGCATTAGGTGTTTTCCTGCTGATGATGATGATGATGATGATGATGATGATGATGATGATGATGATGATGAAGATGATGATAATGATGATGATGATGATAAAAACCTTAGAGCCGAAACGTTTAGATGTCATTTTTGATCTTGATTCTTTACTAGATTTTTAATAAATTCCCTGAATTAAGGTTGAGCTTTGAATTTTTCTCAGTTTTAAATGATGACGATGATGAAGATGATGATGATGATGATGATGATGATAAGCTGAACTCGTGATGAAGATGAAGATGAAGATGATGATGGTGACGAAGGTGAAGCTTTGGAATTTTGATACCATTTCGATCTTATTTGGAGAGTTTCAGTAGTTGATCCCTTCGATTTTAGCCCAAGGATAGATCTTTCATGCCCTAGGAGACATAGGATCGAAAAATGGTTAATGCACAGACGAAACACAGGCACTTATGTGCATTTTCAGTTATCCCACCAGTGGCCGTCTGCATAATTCATACGTAAGTTAACGTATTGCGTTAATCACAGTGCACACTGCTAATGTTGTGGGAGTTTTCCCAGGTCACTGCAGTGCGTTAAGTAACGTAAGGATTTTGCATACGGCCCGAGGTGAATGTTTTTCATTCCACCTAATGCTTTTTGATGCAGCCTATATCATTATATCATTGCGCAAAATGAGGTTCTTCCTGTGGGAAAATCCTTGGATATTCTCACTCAATGGAGAAAAGTACGTTTCTTTCGATGCTACGCCGACCTTTTGTTTTGACCCACCATGAACTCACTGGATGTAATCTTTTCTCTAAATTATTGCAACAAGCCTCGGGAAATAGCAAGACCTTTAAAGGTATTGCTATGATCCAATATGATGTGTTTTGATGAATTAAATTACCTCTATTCCACAAAAAGTTAGATGTATTGAAAGAACATCCATTCTTGTGAACTTTTAAGAGAAACACATAAAAATGGGGGTTAGACAAAACAGGTTCTACCTTTCATGCACTCACTGAACATGTCCTATATATATATATCGCTCTCTCTCTCTCTCTCTCTCTCTCTCTCTCTCTCTCTCTGTCTGTCTCTCTCTCTCTCTCTCTCCTTCTTTCTCTCTCTTTCTTCCCAGGAAATTGCTTGCGCTCTCATCTCACTCCCGCTCCCTCGCACCCGCCGCATCCCGTTGGCGAATCTGCTATCTACAATATATTAATAGCAGAATAGTTTCCTTATGCTGTGAAATCTCAACTGCGCAATAGCTCAGTGTGCCCATAATCTTCTCAGTATTATCAACGTGTCTCCTCTTATTCAACTTCATTAAACAAAAAGATTTTCTGATGAAGGCATAAAAACTACAAGTGCGCTGTAAATAGTTGATTTGTGCCCTGCTCCTGAAAGAGAAAATAATGAAGAACAGAAAGATGGGAGAAGAAAATGTGGGAATAGGGAATGTTAGAGAACAATCATGAACACGGAATTTTGTAGAGGCAGGACAAAAGAAGGTGTTTATAGTAAGACGCGTGTTATAAGACTTTTTATGAAGAGAGATTTTAATCACTTCCTCTCACTTTGCAATAACTTGGCCACATTAATGCAGCACATAGGATTTGAACTTGTTGTAGCTTTTGGATCATTATGAGTGGAATAAAAAAGACATCAATAATAATAATAAAGATGATGTTTGTTATGCTCAATCACGCTGCTTCACAATATTACCCCGGCAGGCTAGATAAGTCAAGGATTTTCTCAACTTCTGTCTATAGCCAGGTACCCATGATACAGATGTGACTGAGGACTAATGTTTGTGAGGAAGATGTTGATAATACCTCTGTTGATGTCATGTGACGAAAAGTTCATAATATGCATTTTTGTCAGGCCTGCATGTAAAAGTATTGTACAAGTATTGCCTTCCGCTGTAGCAAGTTATACATAAGTGTTTTGCCTCGTCTCTCATAATGGTCGTCCTGCAAGCTTAAGGGAAGGCACACTCCTTCTCTTGTAGATTATAGTGCATTACCGTGGTGCGCATTGCCTTTTCCTATGTCAGTAGATATAGCATGCAAATTTGCGCATCAGAGTGCAAATCAGTACAATTTTTTTTGTTCTATTGTAGATGATGATGTTGAAAGGTCTGAAGCTCATATTACAGTCGTTACTTCACCACCAAATTTTACATAAACACATTAATGCCTATCAGTACAGAGCAGTATTCAGTATTTGTGTCTTAAGTAATAAAATAGGGGGAGCTTAGGGGCAGCGCTGTCTCTGAAAAAGATATAATGATAAATAAACTTGTAAAAATAGAATGCCTCTGTAATGGTATGCATTGATGTGTTTAAGATGCGTGTGTGAAATCTAAAGAACATGTACTGTTTTGAGATAAACAGTTTCCTAAGATCATCACCCATAACAGAAAAAAAAAATACACTTCCCTGGCAAGTTTGCATGAAAAATACGTGGATACTGACTTACAAACGATCAGTGCGTATCATAGATATGCATTATAATCTACAATGGAAGAGCCGTGCCTCACAACTACTAAAGATTAATGCACATGACGTATTGTGACATTTATGGCTATGAGGGCTCTGGATTTCTATGCAAAAGTGCACATCAATTTTCTGCCTTTAGGGTGATGATCTGAGAACAATTAATTATCTGTCAGGGTAGCACCAGTTTGTAGGACACCTCTTTTCACCTTTAACCTTTGGTAAGCACGCCCTCTTGCGGTGTTTTTTTTCTGGGTTTTGTACGGATTTTTCTGTCTAGATTATTTCATATTAAAGTGTGTTGCTTATTTTGTGTATCAAGACAAAAAATTAAATTTTAAAAAAAATAAACCGTTGTAGACTTACGCATAAAGATAGCTAAACGGGCATGGGTGAAATCGGGTCTCAAACAACTGGTGCTGTCGCAAATGGCAGTTACCCTAGCCCTCGTGATGCAGTGATAGAATTTATTCTACCGTATGCTCGCTTCCCTTGAGTCGCGGCGGTAGAATTAGTAGAATTGTTACACTCCAGTCACCTGAATGGCCGGCAGATAACACGTGCAAAGGTCATTATCCGTAACAACGGCCACGCAGTCAGTGGGAGGCTAAACCCGGGAAGCTTTGTGCTACATGGTTAAATCATCACTTTGGAGGAAGAAAACTGTACTATTTAATAGTTTATTGTGCAGTTTTGCATTCATTATATAACAAGTTACCCACGACGTTATATGCACTACAGTCTGAGGAAGGGGATGCAGCCTCCCCTTAAGCGATGGCATCTGAGCCTCTTAAGTCTACTAAGAACAGTACAATACGGACACTGGTACGGATTATCCATGTTGATTGTTGACATACCAAGCATATCCTGTTGCCGCATTCAAACGTAGCAAGAGGACGATAGAATATATTCTACCACAGCTTTACGAGGGTTAAAATAAACCTTCCGCAATTTCTCACGTTTTGTGGAATTTTGTGCTACAGTTAAATCTATGACTGTCTGTGTTATTAGGACCTATGACTGTCTGTGTTATTAGGACCTATAAGCACAAGTCCATCTTTCTGCACAAACTTCAGAATCATTTTTAGTGAGCTAGGTCAGAACACGAACCATGGCAAGCTACATATTAACGTTCAGCTGTTGTGTTCCGGTTCTAGTGCATCTTGCAGGTAAGCTGCGATGGTGGTGATGATGTTGACGATAATGATGATCCTTTAGCTCTTATTAGATTGTCTTTAAAGTCTTTTCTAACTCTTATAAATTTTCTTTAAATTTCCTTTAGCTTTTATTTAATTTTCAATAAAGTCCTTTAGCGGTCAATACATTTTCATTAAAGTTATCGAATTGAAGTAGTGTTTTAAAATTTTCGTTTATTTTACATTGCTACTGATGATGATGTGGATGATCTCGATGACGACGACAACTATGATGGTGATGATGGTAATGATAATCATAACAATGCAGAGATTTATACATCTTTTACCCAGACAAACTTGCGCTCAAGCGAAATCATATTGACATTACCTCAGCAGGCCAGGTCACAATAACTTTATCACATCCCGATGAAATTTCATTTGTACTGATCACTGGCTTTCAGTGCTTATAAACTTATAGCCAGCTGTCCGTTTTACAGTGGGATGGACTGAGAGAAATGGGATGGACTGAGACAAATATGAATAAAATACTTTCTCATGGTAGATATACCATGACCATAGCGGGATTCATACTCACGAAGCTTCGATATTGAACCCAGCGCAGTAACCACTCAGTCACACTGCTCCACTGTTTCACGGTTACTGCTGATGGTTATCGCGTCGGACTCAAGATCCAAAGGTAGTGGGTTCGATTCCCGACCATGGTCATGTAACATGGGTACCTGGCTACAGGCAGTGAAGATATTGTAAGAATGGTTGTGACCAGCGCCTACAACTCGCAGCGGCACTGTATGCACCCAAAGAAGTTGAGAAAGCATCAGGGTGATCAGGCCTGCTGGGGTAAGAATAGTGTTAAGTCGCGTGAGCGGGCATTAGCCTGGAAAAGAGACTTACAAACCGCATTATTATTATTATTATTGTTATTATGATTAGATTAGTTCTTCCTGGTTTTTGAAATCGGTATTCGGTTCTTCTTTTCGAGAAAGATTTGAACTGAACTGAAATTTAAGCGGAAGAATTAAGTTCAGATCAAGTATCCAAAATAGCTACAGTTCACATCCAATCCAGTTCCTCCAAACTAGTTATTACGCTCAGATCAAGTTCAGGGGAACTGACCTTTAGTCACGAATTGAGTTCATATGATTTCAGTTCTGCCCAAAGCTTAGTCAGACTACGTGTGTCATTTCCCTAGTCTAAATAACTATTGCGTTATGCATAATCCTTACGTTAGTTAACGCAATGCGGTGGCCGCGGGGAACTCCCAAAACTTAAGTAGTGTTCACAGTGTTTAAGGTAATACGTTAATTAATGTCAGGATTATGCATACAGCTACTGAATTCGGATACAAAGGCGCGTGGATATAACGTCCAAATCTGAAAAATCCCGACCTCTCCGTTATAACCGATTTCTATAGCACAAATATCGCATTCTGTCATTCTTAGAATAATCGCTTGTATAAAGTACAGCAAGACCTCACAAAGAGGACCTGTCCATGGTGCCCAGTTCGTTCAAGAGTCGAGATGACATTAAACACTGGTGACACTGCAGTGGATCAATTCTGACTTATACTCTATCACGTTGCGTGCGACGGTAGAATGAATTCCCATGCCAGAGTCAACCGTGTGAGACCGCGGTCAAACTTTGCATCCCGGTGTCGGCTGATCGGCCGGCAGGCAAGACGTGGAACGGTTATTTTCCTTAACGAGGAGTCACGCAACTAGCGGGAGGCTGGACCCGGGGCGCCTGGACTACTGCAATTAAAACAAAATAAGAGATTCTTAAGCACGACCCTATATCCAGTGAGGGAAGGGGGGAGGTACAAACGGGGCTTTTTGTTGTTGTTTTTTTAGGACATCAGATCTGAGGTAACAAGGGAAACCCTACTGTAAAATGTTGTTACTGACCAGCTATCAGGTCTTCATATTCGAGACTGAAAGGGCTTCATCATGGAACCCTCCCACCTGGTGCATGACATGAGGTTAGGAGAAATGGTAGGAAAAAGAAAGCATAGATGAGAATATTCATTTGCTAGACAATGAAAATGTGAAAGGACTGTCCGATTAGTGCTCTCTCTCTCTCCAAACCCTACCCCAAACCCTGCCTAAAATCCTATCAAATGGTCTGCAAAAGGCATGCGTACTTGTTGCACTTAACCACCAGCCATTAGTGACTGGAAACTCCACTGTTTTTCAACCAGTACCTCCCTCTTCTACCAATCAGTGTGCCACATTGGCCCGGGCCGCCAGTCGCTATCGTGACCTGTAAACAGCCCTAAGCAAAACATTTGGTAGGAGAATCCTTGGCTGAAAAATCTTACGCCTGAAAGATTTTTTAACTTTCGTTCATCCAACTGTTACATTCTTTTCACTTGTTTCTCCAGTCGCATCACTGAATCTGGAGATGACTCCTCCCGAGGTCGTGCCAGGACTGACATCCTCCTTGACAGTTAACTGCAGCATCTCCTCGTCCGATTCCTTCAACCTCATGTCAATCATCCTGTCAAAAGGAGAGATCGAGAGGAAAGGAACTCCAGCAGTAGTGTTCACTGAGCTGGCATCTGTGGACATCTTCAGTCCAAACCAGCCTCGCATACTAAACAAAACGTCAGCCACGGTCTCAAGCTATACTGGACTGGGTCTTGATGCGACTTATTTTCTTGCCTTGCATTGGGTCTTCCCATCTGACCTTGAGAGCGGGATGTACCGGTGTCAGGCCTTTGGCGCTGACGCCAAAGGTCATCCAAAAGAAACTACCCAGACTTCAAACGTCATGGGAAAACCCAGTTTCAGTCAGCTGATGGAGACAATCACCCTGCTCAAGGTGGAGCTGGAGAATCAGACAAAGGAAATATCTGGAATGAGAAGACAGCTTGAAAACCAAGACAATAAGCTTCACGATCCGGCCGCCATATGTAAATGTGACACAAACCAGGCAGATACGATTGCCCTGCTTCAGACCAAATTGGAAAGACAAGAGAAGAAGCAGGCTCAGCTAGTCTCGGCCATGTTTGAAAAATCGTCAGAGTACAACGGCCATTATTATCTTCTGTCCAAACAGGAGTATGGAAACATCGACGCCGCTGAAGCGGTTTGCGAGCATCATGGCGGATACCTGGTGGAGATTGACAACTCTGCTGAACATGAATTCATCAGGAATTTCCTTAATCAGTTTCCCAACCACGTACCGTCAGTATATTTTGGGGCAACAGATGAAGCTGAGGAGGGAGTCTGGAGATTTCGCTTCAGTGGGAAGAGACTCACTTACCTCCCCTGGGGTGGTGATAACCCAAATAAGGCAGCCCATAACTGTGCTGACATCTTCAGATCTTACAACTGGAACATGTCTGACTGGCAATGTGATGGCCGTTCTCGTCAATATCCTCACGTCATATTGTGCGAAGTACAATCAGATTGATTGACTGATTGATTTTATTGGCCCAGAAGTGGTAGATAGTGAGGCAGACATTCTTATGTCAAGCTAGACACAGGAACTGGCATTGTGTGACAATTACAAAGTAGTTACATTAAGGTGGTGTATTTAAGTTTGAAGTATAACGCTTTGCCATTAATCAATATCATACGCTTATTCCCCGGCTGATGATATAAACGGAAGCTCTCTCTCTCTCTCTCTCTCTCTCTCTCTCTCTCTCTCTCTCTCTCTCTCTCTGCATGTAAATATCATTGTAGGATGGAGGCCCTATGGTAGTCAATATGTCGAACATATTAGACTTTTCAGACAGGGTGCATTATTTTGATAACACAATTTCAGCTCTGCTTGAAGCACATCAAGGCGGCCCCTCTGTTTCTTTGGAAGAAAAAAAATTCTCCAGAAATTATCTTGTAGTAGTAGTGGTGGTAGTAGTAGTTGTTGTAGTAGTAGTAGTAGTAGTAGTAGTAGTGGTAGTAGCGGTAGTAGGAGTAGTAGTAGTAGAAGTAGTAGTAGTTGTGGGAGTAGGAGTAGTTGACGTCGTTTCGAGTGCGCCTCTCAAATTATGCAAGGTATCCTAAACTGACGAGAAGGGAAAGAGATGAATCATGAGGTTTTCTCTTAATGCCTTAGAGACTTGAGAAAAGTCCCTCTGTATCTTAAGCAATTGAATGAGGTATACGTGCTCAAGAATATGAATCCTTCTCAGTCAAAAAAAAAAAACAGCGCAACCTGGATTGTGTCTGGTGTGTTATGACACCCGCGAGCAAAGTAGTGTGTGCGCACTGCGATGGCCAAGTGCTGATGTGTTCAAGTGTAATATGTCGCAGAGCAATGTGTCACTGGCTGTGCCATGGGTTATAGTCTGTTAACACACACGTACGCTTGACGTTTAAGCATGCCAAAAAAGGTGTTTGTAAAAAGTATTGTCTCTTTTTCTATTGGAATGCAAGATCTTTTAGGACTGGCCTTTTTTTTTTTTTTTTTTTTTTTATCAGGTAATAAAGAGCAAAACTGTTCATTTGTTTATATGTTTGTTTTCTTTTATTATGAGTTTGGTTACCCCCATATTATTATGTTCTTACTCTCAGCAGCACCAGAACACCTGAACTGATTTAGTAATATAAACTCAGAACATTGTCTAAAATTTTAATGGAGTGCCGAATACGGGACCAAAATGTTAAACATAATATTAAGGTATTAAAATGCCAATGTTTTTTTCAATGTTGGCTATATTGGGTTTTACACCTCTCATTAACTTATCCTGTGGTGCCATGTCAAAATACTTTCCAAACATGTTGTTTAGCTCTTCCTCCAAATTTTGACACGAAGAAAAATGCAGCTGAAATTTAGCAGGTTCTGTCATATCATTTTCTTCAGACTGATAGCCGCACATTCTTTTTTCTTTTTTCTTCTTTTCTTTAAGCTGAATTTTCAAAGTTTCAAGCTGATGGTTATGGACAGGTATCGAACCCCAAAAGTCCGTAAAAATTCCGTAAAGGAAGTCGAAAAGCTGACACCTTTCCTCCTCCGCCCCAATAGGCGTACTTCGGAAATCGCTCAAGGGAAATAATACACCTGAAAATTTGACTCCTTTAGAGTTATGCCCCCTTTTCCGAGCCCACGCCCTTTAGAAGTCGGCCATTTTTGTTTACTGAATCGTTCTTTGTCGACTCTACGTCGAGCGTTTTGAACTTGGACCGCTGTTTACTGTGATAAAGTTGGCCGAGTCTGTGATACCGGCATGTCTTCCCGTAGTATAGTATACCGAATCTGTTTTCATTGTACTAAGAGAAAATAGTTTGGTTTTTGACGTGAAATTCGTATGAAGGGTCCAGTGTAATCATTGATCATTCACAGCCCCAGCTGACCAAAATCCCTGTTTCGAAACTTGAATACATTCTCATTTCCATCTTCATCGTCCCTGAGTTTTGGGTTCTGTTTGTTTTCTGCTGAATGTTGTCATTGTGTTTTGTGTGTCTCAGAACTGGTATGTATGATTAGACTGCATCAATTTGACGAACAAGTTTGATGCTTAAAATGGCGATCTAAAAAAAGTTCTCTGTGCGCTTGATAATGATAGACGACGATGAAAGGACTAGTGTCTAGGCTAGACTCAGTCAGAAAACACAATTACAGTATACTTCATCATACCACTGATTCTTCAGATTTTAGTTTCTGAAATATTGGACTTTATATAGACTGTATGAAAGATATCAGGTAGGTCTAGACCTGGACACTTTTGTCACGAATTAAAATTTTAGTTCAAGGATTCGGCGTTTTAAGAGTTTACGATAACTTTTAATCTGTGATTAAAAATTTTATCGGTGTGTCAGAATGTTGTCATTTCCAACTTTCACAGATTTTGTAAAGTACGGTGTGTCATGATTTAAATTTTTATTTCTAGGATTAGGCATTTTAAGAGTTTACGATAACTCTTAATCTGTGCTTAAAAATTTTATCGGTGTGTCAGAATGTTGTCATTTCCAACTTCCACAGATTTTGTAAAGTACGGTGTGTCAAGATTTAAATTTTTATCTCTAGGATTAGACATTTCAAGAGTTTACGATAACTCTTAATCTGTGATAAAAAATTTTATCGGTGTGTCAGAATGTTGCCATTTCCAACTTTCACAGATTTTGTAAAGTACGGTGTGTCATGATTTAAATTTTTATTTCTAGGATTAGACATTTCAAGAGTTTACGAAAACTCTTAATCTGTGATTAAAATTTTATCGGTGTCAGAATGTTGCCATTTCCAAGTTTCAAAGTATGGTGTATAACAATTTAATTTTTTTTTTTTAAAGAATAGGCATTTCAAAAGTTTACGATAACTCTTAATCTATGGGATACATTTTATCGGTGTGTCAGAATATTTACAAGTTTAAGTGATTTTGAAAAGTACGGTGTGTAACGATTTAATTTTTTTTTCTAGGATTAGGCTTTTCAAGAGTTTACGATAACTCTTAATCTATGATTAAACATTTTATCGGTGTGTCAGAATATTGCCATTTACAAGCTTCAGTGATTTTGAAAAGTACGGTGTGTAACGATTGACTTTTTTTTCTAGGATTAGGCTTTTCAAGAGTTTACGATAACTTCTAATCTATGATTAAACATTTTATGGGTGTGTCAGAATATTGCTATTTACAAGTTTCAGTGATTTTGTAAAGTATAGTGTGTAACGATTTAACTTTTTATCGAGGATTAGGAATTTTAAGAGTTTACGATAACTCTTAATCTGTGATTAAACATTTATGGTGTGTCAGAATGTTTACTGGGTGTTCCTCCCAACACAACAGACACGCCGTAACCGTTATTTATGATTTGATTCACATTGAATAAGAGAAAAAAAGTGTCTTTGTGGAAAGGGTTAAAAGGTTCTATATTTTCCATATTTCTTCATGCATCTGTGTCCATTGTGCCTCCATCGTTCCCCCTTCCCACACCAAAACAAANTAGTTCTCAAAAACAGCCGCAAACATCCCCATGAAATTTAGCAGGTTCTGTCATATCATTTTCTTCAGACTGATAGCCGCACATTCTTTTTTTCTTTTTTCTTCTTTTCTTTAAGCTGAATTTTCAAAGTTTCAAGCTGATGGTTATGGACAGGGATCGAACCCCAAAAGTCCGGAAAATTCCGTAAACGAAGTCGAGAAGCTGACACCTTTCCTCCTCCGCCCCAATTTACACACTCTAATATGGCAGAAGGGACAGTGTGCCACGTGCTTATACAATTGTCTATCATGTGTGCTCAAGAGGAAAGGGATTGCTCTGAAGCACACAGCAGATTATAGTGAGTCGGTTTCAACGATGGATTCATTTGAGAACCCCGTCCCCCGCGCCTGCCCCCGCCCCCGATTCCTGACCCACCTGAAGTCAGATCGAGTTATTTCGTTGTTTTCGTATTTGTTTTCTTGCCTTCTTGTCATTTCTTGGTTCATTAACTTTCATTCCTTCTTTCCTTCTTTCTGTCTTTCTTCCCTCTCGTTCTCTCTCTGTCTCTCTTTGTCTCTCTGTCTCTCTCTCTGTCTCTGTCTCTCTCACTCTCTCTGTCTCCCTCTGTCTGTCTGTCTGTCTGTCTGTGTGTTTCTCTGTGTGTCTCTCTCTCTGTTTCTATCTCTCTATTTCTCTCTCTCTCTCTCTCTCTCTCTCTCGCTCTCTCTCTCTCTCTTTCTCTTTCTCTTTCTCTTTCTCTCTCTTACTTTATTATTTTTTCCTCACGTTATGTAGTTCTTTCTATGGTACAGGTGCCCTTTGAAAACTGGGCATAATATTCTTTATTATTTCGTTGTTTGATATTTTCTGTTAAGAAACGTTATGAGTGATAGGTGGCGTTGAGCTCAGCCGGATTCGGATGTTGTTGTTTTTTTTATAAAAAATCCGGTTATTCCGATTTGACCAACACAGTGCTTCTTTCTAATACCAAGTTTAACAAGTTTAGCAAGTTTATTAGGAATAAGCCCAGACCACAGACGCGGTACATGGGCAAAATACAGTATGCAACGGGACAGCACATGTACATTTTAAGCACTACAACTACTAACTTCACACATGTTCACAATGCATTGTTACAATCACGTGCATTTACAACGTTCTCGTACATTTTACATTAAACAGTAATATGTACCACTCACTTTCGCTAGTAATCATTCAGTCCTTACACTCTTTCTTTTTTCTTTTAATTACTTAATAGCTATATACATTTTATTGAAATGTTTGTAAAACAATTTCGATGAATTAAGCCAGTCTAACTAAAACATTCGTGTTCTTACTCTCAAACAACTCCTTTGCCTTAAACGTGTTAGGTCGTACATAAAATCTTCTATCCAGAAATCTGTGCCTTTCAGTCATTACTGGTCACATTCAAATAAAACATGGAATTCAGCTCCTAGACAACTGCAAAAATAACATTTTCTATTCTCTAGCTCTTTTCCCTCCCATCTCCCCGTTTCTATAGGTAGCTTATGATTGCATGTCCTAAATCATGTGATTGTTCTTCTGACACGAAATGACAGTGAGTCCAGAAAATCTTCACATTTCAGTTCCTGTTTTAGACATCTATAAAACTTTTCTTTATATGAATTCTCTACTTCTATCGCCCATCTCTGTATTCTACCCGACTGAAGTCAAACTGATTATTTCACATTTTTTTTCATTCTTTTCTTTTTTTTTTTTCATGCCTTCGTGTCATTTTGTTTCGTTAACTTTGCTTCCTTCTTTTCTTTTCTTCTCTTTCTCTCTCTCTCTCTCTCNNTCACAGCAGGTCTGTACCATGGTTACGACGTAGTCTGGTGAAAAACAAAATTGAAAATCCCTCTCTCCGCCTTCATTCGCCGCTGCACTCATCCCTACCCAAGATGGCGTCTATTGTCTTCAACCTCGCATGGCCAAAATCACGTGATACGCACTCCAGTGTTAGTTATAGCTCCATGGTCGTACATAAAATCTTCTATCCAGAAATCTGTGCCTTTCAGTTATTGGCTGTGCACATTCAAATAAAACATGGAATTCATCTCCTAGACAACTGCAAAAATAACATTTTCTATTCTCTAGCTCTTTTCCCTCCCATCTCCCCGTTTCTATAGGTAACTTATGACTGCATGTCCTAAATCGTGTGATTGTTCTTTTGACACGAAATGACAGTAAGTCCAGATAATCTTCACATTTCAGTTCCTGTTTTAGACATCTATAAAACTTTTCTTTATTTGAATTCTCTGCTTCTATCCTCCATCTCTGTATCCAACCCGACTGAAGTCAAACTGACTATTTCATTTTGTTTTCTTTTTTCTCTTACCTTCGTGTCATTTTGTTTCGTTAACTTTGCTTCCTTCTTTCTTTTCTTCTCTCTCTCTCTCTCTCTCTGTCTCTCTCTCTCTCTGTCTCTCTCTCTCTCTCTCTCTCTCTCTCTCTCTCTCTCTCTCTCTCTTGTAATTTGGTACACTTTTCAATGTATTAGTATTAGACATTAGAAGGCTTCAGAAAGCATCACAAATGAAAGCTTTAGAAGCTGGTAAAAAAGTTCCCAGCTGGAGGCGATCAGAATCAAACGAAATAATTAATATAGGAAGGAAATTGCCGCTTTTGTCCGACTGAAAACCCAGACATGTATGTACTGAAATTTACCCATCCTGAAGAAAATAGGTTTATTATGTTCATAACTTTTAATTCGTAATCGTTTTCACAAAACTTATCATACAGTCGGGAAACCAAATACGATAAAGACTAAAGCAATTTAAAAGCAATAACAAAAAAAAAAGTGGCAAGGGNGGGGGGGGGGGGAGGGGGTAGATGGATGGGCTGGAAGTTAGAAATTTGAATTTTGCTTTTTTCTTTTTTTTTTTTTGGTTTTAACTCAAGGGAAATAATCCCTTGCATGTTTCTGTTGTTAGATAACTTCCCTGAGTACATGCCCCTTCTGTTTTTCTATCCCCTTACAGATGTGTTGATCCTCACCGTCACACACTGTTCTAGCAGTTGTTGCTGGAAATGTTCATCTTTCATTTCTTTTTCTCTCTCCCTTTCCCTCTCTCTCTCTCTCTTTTCCGCCCCGCTTCCCTTCTTTCTCTTTCCCTCCGTACCTCGTTCTCTTTTTCGATTATTTACAAAACAGTAATCCGCACTCGAGAAAAAATAGAAAACAATAAGAATTCTAAGAGATTTCATTCATAAAGTTTTGATCTCGAGTCCTTCCTCAGATACAGAAAACAAACGCTCTCTTTCTCTCTAATTCTGTGCCAAATGGTTGGAGCATGATGCTGAAGCTTTGCGCTGGCATTCAAGGCCTGTGCACATTGCATACTCATTATTTTCTCCATCATAATTTCAATCGGCGTCAATATCATCACACTGTCATAGAATTTTGCATATCTTTTTTGGGGAAAATAATTTTCAACAGTAGGACTGTAGGACGAGTCACAAATGTTACGATTTCAAAAATGATACGATTATCAATATTTCCTTCCAGTTTTAATCAAATTTTTAATCTATAATATTATGATTTCATTATGTTTATGCAGACGCTTAAGGTCGTATATCAGGAATGTGTTTGTTTGGCCCCTGCGGCGTCGCAAAAGAGGGCCGGTCATGTATTCTGTGGGCCGCCATCAGTAGAGGAGATATCAGAGATACGTTTTTGGTTGGTGCAGGCCATTCACCATATATAGGGAAGCACACATAATAAAGGTTTGTTAGAGATATAATATCTTCTTGGATCACTAGAAGAGAAAGCTTTGAAACATGGCGGCAACCATCTACGGTTTCAAATTTGTAAGTGGAACGTGTTATGATCGGTCTTGTATCAGTAGAGGATGTGGCAAGAATCAATGGCGGTATGTATGCTAATGAATGAGGCAAAGATATAAATATACCAAACACTGCTCGCAAGACAGTGCAGTATTTCCTGTCCTTCTCGCATTTGTCGCAGCCATCTTGGCTTGCCTTGAGGTTACAGGCCTGTAAGTGTACTTTCACTTTTGGGCTATATTTCATCTCCCCTTTTCCTTCTTTTGGCATGCCCTGCTTCCAGTAATAAGGGCTCCAGGAGGGAAATTTTGATATCATGGGANTGATATCATGGAAAACTGTGTCCATTTTACTTTATTTTGCCAGGCACTATTTAGCCCTGGGTAAGTCTTAAAATTTGGGCCACATAATGAGCTTCAATCTGGTACGGGTCTGAGTGAAAGCTAAAACTTCGGGTTCAGAGAGCAGCTCAAAATGTTAATATAGCCCACAGAGGAAAAAAGGGTCTAATCCCATTACAGGTCTGTAACCTAAAGACTGACACTTCCTTTCCTGAGGAAACAGAGTGACTTGCCCTTTCGTCTGATTGCAAGGACCAGACAAATGCAGCCCGGTATTTTCTAGCATCGTGAGGTGCACTTGACGTGGATATGATCGTTAAATACTGGAACATTAACTCTAGTTAAAGGGTTGTCAATTATAAGTATGCGCTGTATTCATATTGACAACATTTTGTTCCCTCTCCTTTTTGTATTCGGTAATCCTGTGATTATGAACCATTCATATCATCTAGGTCATCATCATGGAAACTAAAACTTTTTGAAAAATGTATAATGAATTTATTAACAAAATGGTCAACGTTTCTAGGTCATCATCATGATCATCGTCATCACCATAATTTGGAAAACATTAAAAAAATTTAAAAGTTTTGTCCAAACCAGCGAAGGATTAAGACATACACTTTAATACCTAAAATTCAAAATGGACTTATGTAATGATATAAAATAATTACAAATTTTCGAATCAAAGAAGTGATTCTTATCAGGTGAAATATAAAATCGTCACCACCATTATTATAAGCACCATCATCATCATCATCATCATCTTCATCATCATCATCATCATCATTTAAAACTGAGAAAAATTAAAAGTTCTACCTCAATTCAAGGAATTTATTAAAAATCTAGTAAAGAATTAAGACCGAAAATTACATCTAAACGTTTCAGCTCTAAGGCCTTTATCAATATCATCATCATCATCATCTTATGTTTTTCAATCGTCGACAAGTGTGTAAAGTGAAGGAATCTAGTCACTTTAATGAGACAGTATTTCCTAGCATAAATATATTAATGAATATGTACAGTATCACAGAAATCGAATTTTCAAGACATACATGTACTTGAGTGATCAAGCATAACATGTAAAAAGCAAAGTTAACACTGCAACAACCTTATACACACAGTTATCTGGGATCCACTCAGGACCCAGATGAAGTTCCCAATATTAACATTGAATGGGATAACCCGCAATGTACCCCTGCAATATGCCGGGAGGGGGGGGGGGTTCTTCCATTCAGGATCGGAGTTTATTTGTGTTATAAGGTTGGTGTCCACGTGAAGTGATGTAAGCTTTAATATCTCTAACTTTATCTTCCTGTTGACATTCAGCTCAGATGGGACTCATACTGTGCCCGGAAGAAAAACCCACACTGATCATATCTGACATCCCACATAGTGTCCAGCTGGGATCCAAAGGAATGTGTTAATAGACAAAACATAGAGCATGATTATATATCTGTTTGTCACAAATAGAAAGACAAAATAAGCCTGTTCGTGTGTGTTGGTCGTATGTGGCGTCCCATATGGGATCCAGATGGCATTCATAGGAAAGTGTTTTCAGGACAGAACGTAGAGCGTGGATAGGTGTTATCTTTTTGTCATGAGTAGGAAGACGGAAAAACAAGTTTACATAGCTGTTATGTTTACCTACATTATTACTAGTCAAAGCACCCGCAAATTTGCGGCGTTATCGTGCGATGCAAACGACCAAACTACATTTACAACATTAACATCACTCCTCTTTTTTGTAATTATTGTGCTCACACACGTCACTGTGTGTAAACATATCGCTTAAGCTGAAAAACTGAAAAACGCTAAAAATTAACGATTTTTCTCAACGCAAGCCTCTTTAAAAACCGCCATATGTAAGGAATTTAGCCTCAAAACACCAATTTGGCTGCAGACACCACAATAATTGTGACGTCATGAGCATAAACGTCCATATAAAAAAAACCAAACTGGAACCGTATTCATGAAACAAAGAAAATTTACGTAATTATCAAAATAATACTTACGGACCGTTTAAGGCGAAGATATCAAAAGAAACACCTTCACACCATAAGATAGGTGTGTGCAAAATTTTGGGTTGGTTGGTGCACAGGTAGTCGAGATATGGCTCCTACAAAATTTCACGAGTTTTTGTTTTTTTTTATAATATAAGTTGTCCATGAGTGGTTTAGAGCTTTAGAGCTGTCTCGCACTAATATTACAGAGGTATGCACGTCTCATATCCAAACTAAAACCGGCACAAAGGCTTGCACAATACTATTACCTCAGCAGGCTTGATCATTCTAGGATTTCTCAACTTTCTGGGGAGCATATAGTGCCGCAGCCATTTACAGGCACTGACCACTAGCATCCTGACAATACCTCTACTGCCTATAATTAAGTATCCATTTTACAGATGGGTGGCTGAGGAAACAGTAAGTGAAATGCCTTTTCCAGGGCACTTACAACATGATAGTATTCGGGAATCGAACCCTTGCTTTTGATTTTGATGCCAACGCCTTGACCATTCTGCCACTCTGCTCTACATTGTATATAATATAACACCCTCCCTAAAATGACAATGCCAGAAGTTGCAAAAGAAGTATCAGGTGCCCTTTAACGTAGATGATTGCATTTGTCTTTGCTTAACAACAGCAATCTTCACTGCAATGACTGAAAAAACCAGCCCGAGGTATAAAAGGAAGGGAGGCGTTATGG